>NKCI01000358.1:0-24878 GCA_003946985.1 Fusarium duplospermum | reverse complement strand
ATGGCCACCCCCCCCCCCCCCCCCCCCCCTTTTTTTTTTTTCTTTTTCACTCTCCCTTCAGCTTTGCAAGAGCATGTTCGTAGAAGACATGTACTGATCCCAGTAGGTCTCAATTATCCAATCAAGGAAAGCTGCCCATTGACGTTCCCACTCATCCCTGATGAGTCCGTACTCTTCGGCCTCAAGCCAAGCATGCTCAATACTCCAGAGGATGAGTTGTCGGCAGCCCGAAAGACTCATATCGGACTTGCCAACCAGGACTTGGTAGAAGTCGTGAGACAGAGAAGACCTTTGTTCGGCGTCAGTATGGGGAGAAATATTGGGGAGCTCTTCCTTATCTGTCTCACTCACCTGAACAGCGTTCCGTTATCGGAGTTGATGGTGCAATGTACATTGTTTGCCATGAGCGGATACATGGCAGCTTGACTGATGCGCCCGGCAAGTCCCGAGATCTCGTTGGATATAGGGCAGAGTTCGAGGCAGACACCCTCATCCTTCATGCGTTGCATGATGCAGGGGTGGTTGATGAGGGCAAACCCGTGGCCGATCCGCTTCGACCCAAGATTCAGTGCATGGGACAAGTTGTCTCCCTCGTCAGCGATGGTCTCGCCGCAATGGAAAAGGAAGGGAATGTCGATACTAGCCTCCTCGCACCTCCTCTTGAAGCCAAGGAGCTCCGGGACAAACGCTTCGAGGGGTTTCCCCCTGGATTCTTCGCCGGCGAGGTCGAAGCCTGCAATCCATCCGGGCCACTCGAGTTTGAAACTGAAGCACTCGCCAAGTGCCTGTGCGACTGCCTCTTGGTTGAATGACCGTGACGTACAGTAGATGGCTTTGACACCACCAAAACTTTTTTGCCCTCGCTTGACATTTCGTCCTGGAAGGCCCTGACCTTGTCGACGATGAGTTTCATGATCTGTCGGCTCCCAGAGGAGCTCGAACCATTATCGTCGTACAGCTGGTTGCTCTGCATAAAGTTGACGCGGATGTCGGCATAGAGGATGTTGTCCGACACCGGGTCTTATAGAAAACGCCACATGTAGGCCGCATAGGTTTTCCTGTAGTTGATTAGGCCTTTCATCATCCTCGTTCGCCCGTTGAACTTTTCCCAGATTACCTGGTCTTGGTGCTATAAAGAAAGAAGGGGGAAAAAAAAAAGGAGGAGTGGAAGGAGATGAACCGGTTTATATAACCAAGATGGAGAGTGTGTAAGTAGGTAGAGTCTGGCTTGGAGAATGTCTGAGTGGAGAGATGCCTGCCTGGCTTGCCGTCTGAGTGGGGGCTATCAACCTACTGCGGGTCCTCGGGTTGCATAGCCTCAGTGTAGTGTGGCAGACATGTTTGGTTTGAAATTGAAAGGGGCGGAAGGTGTAGTAGTGTGCATGGTAGAGTCATTCCTTGTGCTGACCTGGAAATGAATGGACCAGCCGAAATCTTGCTAAGCTACATCACGGTGAGCACAAGAAGGGAACGAAAAAGAAAGGAAGAAAGGGAACAAGGAGACTGACTGACTCTTCCACCCTGAATAGGAGACATCTTGTGCTGGGACACCAGGGCAGGCAAGTACCGGTAATGGTCGGATCACAGGCTCGCCCGTGTCTCCCCTCGGGCAAGCCGCATATGGCTGGCGGTGAAAGTATCGTTAGCGATGGCCGAGCTCGTGCTGGCGTCTAGTGCAAGGCAGAATGCCGCAATGAGCCCGGCCAGCCGCTCTTTCTGCTCCGCTCCGTCGCCGTCACATTGCATCATCTTGAGGGCCTCCCTCTGCATGGGATACGCGGTACCGCCCCCGACGGTGCCAACAGGCAATGATGGGAGATAGAGGCTCATGCTTATCGCACCTGTCCCAGGGTCGAGCTCCGAGGTTAGATGGCTCCAGGACGCCTCGGCTGTGCTGGCAGGATCCTGGCCGGTGGCTATGAACATGGCTGCGATGATGTTGGCCGTGTTGATGTTGGAGCCGAACTGGCCGTTCCTGATCCCGCCCTCCTTGAGCGTTCTCTGGGCAAGATACAGCTGCTCGGTGGTGCAGCCCAGCACCTTCTGGCAGGCATCAGATGAGATTGTGCCCCAGGCAACGACCTCAACACCACGGGCCATCTTGACGTTCCCCCACGAAGGTTTCTTGTCTGACGCCAGCTGACCTTCGATCAAAAAGCCCCGGATGCCGTACTTGTCTGTGAGCGTCTCTCGCAGCATGTCGCAGGCATACTGGGTGGCTTTGGTGACCATGTTCTGACCCGCTGCGCTTCCGCAGCTGTAGCTACAGAGGACGTGGACCTGGGAGCCGATGATGGCAGGCTCCATCGTCTGGAGCCGGACATGCTTGCTCGTCGCCTCTGCCCATTGCGCAAACGCAGACCGCATCTTTGGCAACGCGTTGGCAAAGGCGACTGCCTGACCGGGGTTGTCAAAGACGAAGACGGGAGCTCGGGACATGCTATTCCCGAGTGTTTCGATGTGTATGCCTCCAGAGGCATTGAAAGCCTTGCAGCCCCGGGAGCAGCTGGCGACAAGTGTGGCTTCATAAGTAGCCAGCGGGGCATAAACAGCGCCGAGAGAGGCGGCAGGCCCGGCCAAGCGCAGCGGACCCGCGATGCCCAGGGGAACCTTGCAAAAGCCGACACAGTTCTCAACACGTACTTTGTGGAGCTCTTTAGACTGTAAAACTTCGGCACGGTTAAAGGACTGTGCCAGAGAACGCAGGACGTCGGTCTTGTGGTGTGGCAGAGAGGTCATGATGGGACATGTGAGGCCAAAGGCTCGCTACACGTGATGGATGGTCTCGCGGGGAAAGAGAGAAAGAGGGAAAGAGGGAAGGAGTTATCCTGATCGAACAAGAGAGAGAGAGGGGTCTGTCAGCAACGAAGAGCCTTTTATATTTTAATTACCCAGTGGTATAATATCGTTACAATGTTGGTTTGCCATCGAACCAGCGGTTTTTGTCTTTTTAAACACTGTCAAATAAGTCGCAAGAAAAAAGCATTCGAACCAGATACCGCATTCAAATGATCTCCGTCTATTTTGGGGCGAATGGAGACGAAGGGAGACGAAGGGAGACGAAGGGAGGGTGTGCTTCTAGTAATCGTGACGAATGCGGCTCTTCCAGTCTACACTCCTTCAAGTGAGCGATGAACGGTTTTCTACTTGTAAAATTACCGAGTCCTCTTGGAGGAGATTCCAGCCAGAAACGGAACCTAGAAAATAAAGAGAAGGGAAAAAAAAAAAGACATTCATTGCCACTTTTTTTTTTTTTTTTTTTTTTTTTTTTTTGAGTGGCGTATACCTAGGTATTGGATCTTGGCACAAAGCCTGGCCAGGCTCTTCGACCTGCGGGATATCACACGACAACCGATGCCGGTATGTACAAAGCCAGTATTTGACCATGTAATAAACCTCTTTCAGACATGTAGTTATTCTGTACATCACATCGCAATCGGTTCGGCCACCGGGCGTCCCGGTCTGGGTTTTTCGAGGCGTCGAAAACTGAACAGTTCTAGAACAAGAAAATGGCTATAGCTGGTTGCATATCATCAGTCCAAAGCACGGTGTTCGTTCATCTTATCGTCGTTTCTGATCTACTAGCTGACCTGTGCAACGACCATCAGCTGTTCCGGCTTCTGCTCATCACCCAACTTATCGTCATTACCCTCCTTCCCCGTCTAGCTTCTTCCCATCGCTATGAATACTCATGTGGCTAGTGAACCTCGCTCTCTACGCTCGTTCGTAGACAACCTGGTGAACGGGACAGCTTGTCTGATGACGAGGCATTGGAAGCTTGTCCTGATGAGCTATCTAGCGGTGATCCTAGCCGGCACCATGGCGTATGCCATCGTCGGTGAGTGAGCTTCATTAGACGCCGATACGCCCACCTGGCCGCTTTACAGCTGACCATACAACGCCAGTGGCCAACGAGAAGCCTTTTGACCTGGCAAGACGATCCTGGGGAGGATTTGATGAAAGGCCCATCACAGCCAAGTGTTATCGGCAGGAGAGGACGGCGCTGATCCTGTCATTTGTGGTGGGCACGCTTGGGGTCGATCAGTTCTACGCTCACCACTGGCCCTTGGCCGTGTTTAAACTGTTGACTCTTGGTGGCGGTGGTATCTGGTGGTTTGTCGATGTCATCCTGTGGATGGTGGGTGGTGTGTATGGCACGCCTGGATGCCCCGGAGGAAGCAGACATCCCTGGCAGTACTAGCTATGCGGGTGCCATGGGATGAACAAGGAAGGGTTAGTGGCCTGTCAGAAGCGACGTCGCCGCTGACGTTGTCCGTCGGGAAATACTGGCTTCTACCGCTGGACAGTATAGTCTCTGGTGAATACGGTAATGCCAATACTGCCACTGCCGGAGAGTTGGATTTGAAGGTGTCAAGTAGTTTCTCGTTTGGCCGTCGGGCTATTTGCCTGCATGACTTGGGGAGAAGATATGATCGCGACGACCAAGCTAATCATGAAGATGCAGCACCAGCAGCAGCATAGAGGTTGCTCAGTGAGCGTCTGGTGGATTGGTTGGTTGTGCAACAGTAATTGCCAGTAATTCCAATATTACATCAGAATTTATCCTATAACTATTTCTTCTTTCTTTTTGACACGGCCATCGTACTCCCACGCACTCAACATCTGATCGAAGAAGCAAAGGCCGGGCAATCAGTTGCCCAAGTGCGGAACCCAGTCGGTAACATCGGCGTCGCGCGACTGCCGCCGTACCGTAATGCTGCTGCATGCATGCCCGACTTTGCGCAACCCCCCCTCCCCTTCTTCACGATCGCAAAAGGTCGTAGAGGTCGTCTCCCAGTCTGATCCGCCTCCGATGTCGTTTTGCGCCGACCGATGACGTTGCTGTAGCCTCGCGGCTTGACCTTTGGCCCGTACGCTTATCGTGCCATTCATCCTGTACCGGTATTCCCTGTGGGTCGGCTGCCCGCTTCAAGGTCGAAAGAATCAAGCAAATCTCAAGGTCAGAGTTGTTGATTGGGAAACACTCTTCCTCCCCTGCCGTTGTTGTCAATTGGGTCTCGATTCCTCTGACTCATTGAATTCGCCTCTCTTGCTTACTGTGTTGTGGACCAAGAGGCCGCGGAAGCTCTGAGGAGAACGATGTTTGAGCCCACATAGTAGGTAACACAACTCGGGAGGAGAGTCTGCGGTGGGGTGAGAAAGCAGGTAATCGACCCTCTTGACTGATCGACTATGTCAAAAACGGACCGTGGTTGCATGACGTAGGTTGACTGCGTGATCTTACGTATGATTTCCAAAGTCCTGGTGGAAGAGTCCCTAATTGTACGCCGTCCTGAATGGCTAGAGCTCGACATTAATGAGCTCTATCCAAGACGACGTGCATGCGGAGTGGGTGGACGATGGAAATTGGAACGGCCGAAACGGGGCGCTCTAATATAGAAAGAATCCACTATGATGAGACGGTCAATGATTAAAAAATGGGCTTGAGCCTCCTACTGGAATACACCCTCGAATAATAGGCATAGGCTTGTATAGGACACGAAGCCTTGCCGGGCATCACAAGCAGTGCAAAGCTGCGACACAAGTCAGGGCCAGGTTACAGTTATTGATTGGCTGGTTTTATTTCTCCCATTGTTTTCTATCTCCTGATGCGCGCGTAAGGCGAGTATGCCTACTTGGCGTTAAAGTAGCTGAAAACTACAGGGTAGTTGATGTGTTTGAGGCCATGCCGGCTTGGGTTCATCTGTATGCCGATGGCTGTGTGTACGGCGAGCTCTGATGACGCTTCTTGACCGAGCCGCTGGTTCTGATGACCCGGGCTGATGCTGGTGATGCTGGTGATGCTAGTAATAGTACAGACCAAGCACGGCTTGGCGGCATTCACGAGAATGAAAACCCTCGTCAATAACCGTGCTCATTTCTGAAGCGGAAAATGGACTGGTGCGCGCTTTCAAATTCCTTTCACAACGGTAGAATCAGGACTCGCGTCTCGGTACATCTGGTAGCCTTCGTTTTGCCGTGAAAGGGACGTTTGTGAGCCGTTA
This sequence comes from Fusarium duplospermum, assembly GCA_003946985.1. Classification (NCBI taxonomy): domain Eukaryota; kingdom Fungi; phylum Ascomycota; class Sordariomycetes; order Hypocreales; family Nectriaceae; genus Fusarium; species Fusarium duplospermum. The sequence continues at coordinate 18,873 of NKCI01000358.1, read as the reverse complement.
CAAAGCATCCTGATTACGCTTGATGGTATGTATGAAAGGTATGTGGCTGCCGGCTCCTGATGCCTAGGCAAATGCCATCCTGCTCAAAATTGTCCCACATTCTTTGGTTCGTCCCAGCTTGCATTGCTGCCCGGTTCACCTTGCCAATGCCTCCATCTAGAGACCATCTTCGGCCACCGGGATGGCAGCCTAGATGATCCTAGCACGACAAGGGGAGCTGGCGGGCTTAGGCGAGAGTCCGGCGATGCAGCACCGTTGTTGCTCTTCCGCTCAACAAGGATCCTCACAGTCTCGTAGCCAAACACCTGCTTGTCGAGAAGATTGCCAATCTTGTCTATGGGCATGTCATCTGTCGTGGCGAGGGAGCACGTGAGTGTGAGGGCGAGCGCGCGCGAACTGCCTGCATGGATCGTGCGCGAGCTGACAGCGAGCAAACAGTCTATGCCAAGTTTCGAGCAGATCCAGGAGTTCAGCTCCTGCACGGTGGGATTAGACGTTAGCCCTGTCATCAGTATTCTCTGTGTCTCTGCCACGTGTATCCCGGGTGGGATGTTCCTGATCCAGTCTATCTGATCATCGCCGCCGCATCGCGTCAGCCCTCTGAGCGGATCGAAAGGCAATCTGATGAATGTTGGCTTGACTGAGGTGCGATCTATGACCTCAAGTTTAATGCTCTGAAGTCTGTTTACGGCTGAGTATTCGAGAGGTGGGTGCCAACGCTTCGCTTTTTGCAGCCTCTCTGCTTTTCTGTCAGTCGTGTCCAATCTTGGGAGAATTAAGCCCCGCGTAGGTTTCGGGGTTCGGTTTATACATGACGAGCGTCGCGCGGAAACGTACCAAGAGCTCGCCCAAAGGATTTATCTGACTCGAGACAGACCCATCCAGAATTGCTGTCGTTGTGGAACTGCCACTCTTCGACCGCACAGTCCTGTAGCCAGCAATCCTTGAGCCCTTCTACGCCTCCGGGGGGGATCTACCGAGGTGTAAGTCACGGAACCTGTGGTAGAGGCTTTTTGTGTAGGGGAAGTTTACGTTGTACAGAGGTATATAATAGCGTTCGCTGTTGCGCCCTGCAGGGACATCTATGACACATGTTGGCTGATGATGAAGAACGCCGGATATGTGTCCTTGCTCCGAGAACCCGAGCGACTCCATGAAGAGCTCGGTTAGGAGATGCGCCGATGCAATTGACGATCGGGGTTAGATGAGAGGTATAATACGTTGTACTAATCGGCATGTATTCAGTGAGCTAAGGGATTGGATTTGGACGACAAGGCTTCTGGGCCTACGCCTCCTAAGGAAATACCCAGTTGAAACTGGCTACCGTTGATTTCTTGATGGTTCTTGGTGCTTGAGGCACCATCCGTGACCCTGTACTTGGGCTGTGGCGGTTGAGCGTCTTTATCTGGTCCCTCGTGCGTCCTCGTATGTTCTTGTGTGTCCTTACCTGTCTTTCATCTCGGTGCAAGCTAATTCGGACGGCTGCCCAACAACGGTCTACGCACCCCTTACTTTGAGTGACACCTGGAGCAATTCGGGCGACTGAGGCCATATACGCATGCTGCATACATTGACGCTACGTAAACAAAATATAGCTCAAGCCGGCCTGGGCCACGATGCTACAGATACTGCATCCCCGCGTGCTTGATCGCTGTCATCCTCATCCTCACTCGAGGAAAGCCAAAGACAACGAAAGTCTTCGTCTTCGCCAAATTCGCGACAAGCGTGATTGTGGGAAAATTCAATGGAGATATGGCCATCTATACAGTCGGGAAGTATTTCCTGGCTCGGCTTTGTCCTCCCCGCTCAAGCAGGGCGCATCCATCGGCCGGCTCGTCGTACAATCGCTGCCAAGCTGGATTGGCTTGTCGGTCAGGGCCAGGCCATAGTTAAACGACGGCTCTGCCCGCCTCTTGACGAGGTTCCTGAGCTTCTTCCATGCCTCGGCCTGTTTTCCGGAACCGATGGACTCATCGGCCAAGCGGCGTCGTAAGCTCACTCTGCCGCCGAGTCTGGTGTATTCGCCGCGAGTCATTAGTTGTGCAAGAAAGCCTAAGTTGTCGGCTGTTGGAGATGTGGCGCTGTTTTATGTACGTACGGTATGCATGCTGAGCGACACTACTGGCCTGGCCGACGAGTTTAGACGTCAATCGGGCAGGTTTGCGACTGCTTTCAACGCATAGTACGGCTCAAGTTGGCAGCGGTGGCACGTTTACTTGCCTACCTGTCTTGTTCGACTTGCGGTGCCGCGAGGGATGCCACACACGGCGGAACATGGGATGGAGCGGTACGACTGAGAGTCGTACATGGCTCACTCAGACGGGGATGCAGTTGTTGCCTCTCGACAAAAAGTGATTGGGCAGGGGAAACAGGTCGGGTTTAGACACATGAAGGCTGATACGGGGTTAAGAGCATCTGAAGAGCACCAATATTGGCTAGGAGCCTACGCTTATGGCTTTCCCGGCTGTCTTTCGCGCTTACCGCGCACCACACCATCAGTATTACGCAGCGAGACAGGCCATCTCTAGATGTGGTCCGCAGGGCGAAACGATGGCACCAAGCAGCTGTATCGTCGCCTAGAATAGGACCTGCTCGGCCGGGAACATCGCCGCGGCACATATCACATATATCGTACGGCTGTAATTGACAGGGGCAAGATTCACAAAGGATGATCTGTGAACACGGCCAAGACATTCTACAAGGCTTTCGCTGTTAACTTGGATATCGAGGTGGCTGCGCTTTGAAAAATGACGGCGTGCAACAGAATTATATTTTGTTGACATTACCTCCTAGACCTTGGACTTAGTTGGCGAAAGAGTCAAGATGGTAGACAGACAATCTTCTCTTCAAAGGCCCTGGCACTACTACATGATGAATTCTATTGAGATCTTTATTCGGATGAAAAAACCGAAAAAACGAAAAGTGAAGAAGAAAAAAGAAAAAAACTAAAAGAGAAACAAACAAATAAGTAAATACATGAAACAAATCCGCTTCATAAACAAAATCAAGTGTTCTAGAACGTGCCTGTAGATAGCACCCTGCTACTCTCAACAACCAATACATCTGTCAATATCAAGTCGCTCGCTCACAAAGAATCACAGTCACCGTGAACTTGTTCACGGTAAGAATGAACGACCATAGCATCAGGCTACAGCCAGGCATGACTAATTGTCTGACTCATTGTACTGCTGCCTTGCAGGCAGCAGTATCTCCATCATGTATTTAGCTCAGCTCAATTCCGCTTGTTTAGATAGAAGATCAAGAGTCTTTTGTTGCCCGATTCACAGGGGATCTTCTTCCCGATCGTCGCTCAGTCATCCAAAAACAATCGTTCTGTGTGACAACATCCCTCCACTTAGTGCCTTCCAGAAGTCATGGCCTCCTTTAATGCCGTTGTCGATGACCACAGACCCGCTCCATTAAGAAATAGAGAGCCGGCGATAAGAAGTGCATTAAAAATAGTCATACATGTATTGCGCCAGCCACAGCACTTGGCGTTCCTGTGAAGTGAGAATATGGCGCTGATCCCAAACGAGAACCATGCCACGGTGACCGCCGACGTCATCGACACGATGGAGTCGAAAACAGGGACTGCAATCGACAAGACAAAAGATAGGGTCCAAAAGGCAGTGACAATGCCCATCCAGATCAGCCACGACCTTTTGCTGCTGGCTGTGATTTCTTGTGCAATGTCGAAGTACTTCATGACCTCGATGTAAGCATACTTGATGCCTGTATGGCCGAACGCGAGGCCTTTCGTCAGGACGGAAGGGATCACGAGGCCGTAGGCGACCCTGGCAAAGGTAACTGAAGTCGAGCCCAACGCGGGCGACGCCGTGTACTCGCCGGCAAGGCAGTAGATCGTGACAGCGACAAAAACGTAGAAGCCGATGGAGCTCGCCTCGAGCCAGGTGAGCGCAGCGGCAAAGTCCCTCTGCGGGTCCGTCATCTCGGCCATGTAAGAGACGAAGCTGACGTTGCCGGAGAATGCGTAGCAGATCTTGAGGCAGGCATTGAGACCGTCCCTGAATGACGGCGTCGCAAACCAGGCCGGTGCCCGCCTCCATCCGGCCGGGGCGTCGACCGGTTCCGAGACCGCGAGGCCGGCGATGAGGACGATGGTTGCGGCCAGGATGCTGACGCAGGACGGGATGCCGGTCCAGGAAGCAAATTTTGCCGTGCGAGGGACACACAGCAGCCAGCAGCAGAGGCAGCCGACACCGATGAACCCGGCCGAGCTGAGCGCATTGTCACTGATGAGCGACAGTGCCACGGAAAAGGTCACCGATGCCGATGCGGCGGTCATCACGACCAGGAGTGTCATGCCGAAGGCGGCGACAATCGCAAATCCCCGGCCTCCGACGACGCGGGCCATGTCCACGATGTTGAGCACGTGTGGGTGACGGTCGTAGAAGAGCTTGAGCTCAAAGGCCGTGTACCAGGAGAGACAGCCCAGACCGACGATCGCCAGAGTCCCCGGGATCATACCAAGCGTCTTCAACACGCCCGGCAGCGACAAGACACCGAGGCCGACCTGGTTGGTCAAGAGGGCGAAGATGGTGTCTCGGCGGCTCATGGTTCGGAAGCTGGATGCCGGCGCCGATTCGGAACTGCGGTCGCCATCTGCCGGCCGCCGCCTCTCGACAATCTGGTTCTGGTCCACGCCTCCGGCACCGATGTTCTCGACGCTGGTAGTGTTGCTTGCCGGCTTGACTGAGCACATTGGCTCCTTCGCGTCCTTCTTAAAGTAGCCCATGGCGGTGGCCTATAGAATCCGGCCCTGTCAGGGAGAGTGCTGGCGATCTAGGCCCCGGCATCGGACCCTTGGAGGTGCTGGCGAGTCTGGACAAAGTACGTCGAGGCTGGATGGCTCTGGAGATGTATGCGTACATAGTAGTACCTCTGTCGAATGACTTGCTGGCTCACGAGGTGATGGGAGAGTCCGGGGTTCCGTCTTGTTATAGATGTACACAGGACGGCACGACGGCATCCGTAGGGTACCCTTTTGGACTCTCAAAAGGGTCAAAAGAGGCTGTTGGACACCGATCCGTGGCCCTCGCCGGCTGTATTACAGGCAGTCTAAGTCTAGGTGTAAGTGTTTACGATGCTTCAAAGTCCGCTTCTTGACCCTGACGTCCACTGGCCAACTGCCCCAGCTACGATGGGCGGGGATTGCGGTGGGGTTGGGGACACTGTTGGGCTGTTTGTCCGATCATTTGTCGGGCTCTTTAAGGACATCTAGTTGAGTATTCTGAGGAGCGATATATGGACGGTCTGTCGTCGGAGATTTCAGGACAAATAAACAAACAGACAAGACAAAAAAGATGATGAACAAATTACGCGTCTGATTAATTGCGCTGGACCCGAAGAACAGACTGTCTGACTGTTTCGTAGGTAATGATCGGCCACGGGCTCGAATGGCTCCCCTGTTTGTGCCTCTCTCATGCCTACAGGCGCAATGATCATGCGGCCTACTGGATACGAATGTATGACCTTGTCACGTTCATTGCTGTAATCGACTCCCACTCACATTGCTGAGCAGCATCGCCCTACCCTCGGTCCTGCGAATTTGACAGGCTCTGTCTGTCTCGACTGGGATGGACAAGTGCATCGGGATTCTTAGAGAACACAAAACAACGAGTTCTTATGTACCGAGACGGTTATCGCTATGATCCATGGTTGCGATCTTCTCTTCCCGATCGATTCTCGCCGCCTAGGGGGAAGTCTTGCAGTTGGCTGGAAGCATGGTCTGCCAAACCCGCCTCTAGCCGGGTCTCTATCGCAGCGCACATCATCTCCACATCCTCTGATTCCTCTTCCATATCACAATCATCATCAGACGGCGGGTAAACCACAATCACAGGAATGCCCATATCTATGTCCCTCGGCTCATCTTCACTATCAATATCCATTGGCTCCAGCCGAGCTATATGGGGATCCGTCATTTGTTTCGTCGGCTGGGCGTGATGTCGTAAACACGCTCGTCGCCCATCGGCCTGTTCCAATGGTATGCATGAACTGGCTCTATTCCGGAATAACGACTGTATGATTGGCGGGGTCCTCGGACGTTGCTTGTTGGTCAAGTCCCTTGAACGCATTACAGGCCGGGAAAGAAAAAGAAGAAGAAGAAGAAGAAGGGAGAGCGGAGGTGAGATTGACGTGGCACGAACACTACTTATATTGTGTACAGCGTATTTGAGTCTATGGCTGGCTGCTACGGATCGCGAGTAACAAGGATAGAGAGAAGTTCCCTCTGGCCAGGTGGTGCTGTACTGCGTCGTAGGTAGTGAGTGGCCTTTGGATACCGTCCAGGACTTACCAGTAGCCGAACGGTCCTAGAACGAACAAAGTAAGACAGAATCGAAAAAAAAATTAAAAAAAAAAAAAAAAAAAGAAAAGAAAAAAAAGAAAAGAAAAAAAGGGGGCGGTTACAGCCACAAAATGCCCCCGTTTGAACGCATGTGCAGCGTCGGCAGGGTTTGGAATGCCACTACCGGTACCGATAGGGCAAGAATTGGTCGGTCTCATCAATAATTCCTAGTCTGAATATGCCTACATAGGACGTGTTTCAACAAACTACACAGACTTCCTAGATCAGACAGCCAATGAGTGGCCTCCCAACAGTCGCCAATGCGTCCGGCCTCGGACGTCGACCAAGTACTGTAGACGAGGGTCAGCGCAACATCGTTGCGGAGGAGCTGTTGATGGGGTTGGCGGCTGGCGAAAACGGCAGCTTGGACCTTTGCTCTATGGGTGCCTAGTACCTACGGGGATGCAAACAAGGTACCCTAACTAGAATGGGATTTATTGCATGAAATCATGACCCCCCCCCCCCCCGGGCTCAATGAAAAGGGACAGAAAAAAGCTCCTGGCTGATGGATAAAGGTTCCGTCTATCCCGAGAACTCCCTACCCAGGTTTTCCATGAGGGCCTGGGCACTTTTGCTACATGTTATCGCTTCGCATCGGCAGTGACGGACGGGCACCTGCCCAACGGACACAGCAGACTAGAGAGAACACAGATGGGGATTCAGATGGGTCCCTAGAAGATGCATTGAGTTTCGTAAAATTCAGCCATCTTCCAGCCGAGATCCGACTGATGATTTGGCAGTCAGCCTTCAATAATGTCGACGCCGCTGTAGCAGTCGGCTCCTTTCCCGACAACCGTCGCAGGATTTCCGCGTGCCATCCCCACTCTGCCACGGCTAGTGGTTCGCCCCCTGTCGCTCGGGCGTGTAGAGAGGCAAGGAGAGAATGGTTCCGTTCAACGCAGGCCTACAAGAGGACCGACGATGAGTCCTTGGTACATCTCTTCCTCCCTCGGACAGTTTTTCTTCTCCCTCCCTCCGCCATCTTGAACTCTCAGCTGAGAGGGATCAGGCTATCGATAGAGCACGTTGCCATCGACATCGCCGAAAGCCCCGACATTTTCCTGATATTCGAAGCACTCGCCCGTTTCCCACGTCTACGCACCATCATCGTCGTCATACCCTCGGATGCCGTCGACGAAAGCCAGATCACAGAATGGCAGCAAAGAATACGGCAGGACCAAGGTGTGCTGAGACGCATAGGCACCTTGGTGGGCACTCCTTCGCGCGATGGCGAATGGCACCGACGCACTTACATGGGATGGCTTCTGCGCAACTACCTAGAAGGCCCACAGGTTAGGAAGTACTACGCCAAGGAAGAGGGCCCAAAGATCAGACTGTTTGTCGACCGGATAGCTTCGTCCGGGGGAGCGGGAGCCAGCATGGAGCGGCCGTGGGAGCTGTATTTTTACTAAAAAGAAATTAAAATAAAATAAAAAATAATAAAATAAAAAATAATAAAATAAAATAATAAAATAAAATAATAAAATAAAAATACTCCTGCTCGGCGTGTGTATGCTACTGTACATACATACATAGGCGATTCAATCTGTTCTCTTTCCCTCCCCATGCGCCCCGGTCCCTCTCCCGACAGACAACTGTTTATTTGTGAAAGATCGGCCCAGACCTTCAACAGACTGGCGTCGCAAGCGGCGTGTCGAATCCGTGGTGAGCTCTCATCGACCGACCGACATCCTTGCACGACGACGAGTCCCATTCAGTGTTTTCGTGGCCATTCATCTTATGGAGCGATTGCGTAATAACTGCCAACAGCTGGCTCCCAGTGACATATACCGGTTGTTGCCAATCCTTTTCCTCAGCGACAGTGTTTGGGAGTCCGCTGTTCCCCCGCCCGTCCTTGTGCTCTGAGAAGGCAAGAGGGGGGGTCGCTTCCGGACAGGCTGAAGAAAGATCCATCAAACTGGGCGGCATGATCTCGGTGGGCATGCTCTCGGTGGGCATGCTCTCAGCAGGCACGATCTCGGTGACGGGCTGCACGGATTCGGTGATGGGTGGCATGACCTCGGTGGCGGGCGGTACACTGAATTGTTCGAACCAGCCCGTACCATCCATGTTCATGTCGATGTCCAAACCCATGTTCCCAAAGTCAAAGTCAAGCATGGAAGGAAATCCTGACGTGTCGACAAAGTCAGGCGCATCGCCAAAGCCCATCTCGGTCGAAGGCATCCAAGCGTCATCCGCCATCATCGTGGTGAAGTCGACAGGTGCTGGCTCGTTACCAGGTTCCGAAATGCCCACCACATCGTTGGCCCAGCTGCCCATGGGAACGAGAGGCTCGTCTAGCCAGGCACAAAGCTCACCCTCGGCATCCCGATCCGCAGTAGAGGGAGATGGGGCCACATCGTTCGGACGATGTTGCAGATCCGCACGACGGCGGTGCGGCGCAAGAGTGCCCGGCTCCATCAGCCTGCTGCTGTTGTCAATATTGCCACCGCTTCCTTCATCTTCATCATCGCCATCAACCTCATCACGGGCATCGGTAGTTCCAATGCTTCTCTCATCATCAGATATATCATCATCGCCCCGGACCTCGATCGTCGCCTCCGCCGGAGGAGTGCTTGGGATGTCCCAAATGCTCGCATCTCTGTCGTCGGCTCCAATCTCGCTGCCCGCAACCAAGATCTGTGTCAGGGCCGGTGAGGCACTGGACATCGGAGGAACGTCTTCAGGTTGCTGTTTTCTGCTACGGAGGCTGCGCAGATTGCGAGTCTGCGCCGGCGCCGGGGCGGGTGCCGGCTTAGTGACCTTGCACGGCTTCGTCTTGATCGGCTGCTTGCGTTCTCTTGCCGGCCGTAGAATAAGCTCACCATCCGATATGACCTGTCGCCGTATAATGTCTTCAATCTGAGGCCACCGATGTTCTTAGCTACCTTTTATTCATGAGTTCTTTTTTTTTTTTTTTTTTTTTGTTTTTTTCCATTCTTAACGTACCACTTCATTCATATTGTCGGGCAGCGACTCGCCCTCGGGCACATGGCCTGAACCGTCCCAGAATCCATGGATCTTGTTGTAGAAGAGAAGGACAGCGATGGTGTTGCAATCCTTGCCGAATTGGTGGTTTTTCTTGATAGCCGTCGAGCCTCTTTTTCGCATCGTCGTGCTCACCCAGGTTCGATCATGTGGGCGGGCTATCCTGGGACGAGGCTTTTTGGGTGCCATTCTTTCTGCCCGTGTTTCGTCTGTATCTACCTCAGGCAGGGTGGAAATAGAGACGAAGCACTATCACGGCTTGCTGTCTTCTCGGCCAGCTCGCGCAACAACGTCGACCGGACGGTCTGGTTGCCCTTTTGAACCAGGAAGCGGCGGAATCAGTCTGGAGGCGGACAGCACGCCATGTCCAGAACTGGATGTGCCAGTCATCTCGCGCAAGACGGCCTATTTCGCGGTACTTTCATACGGGAGCCCAAGGGCTCCCTAATTCGAGTCGATTTCCGCCGTTTTCGCATCGTTATCAAAGCGTTAGGATGCGATAGAACCTGAAAGGCGGCCATTCTGTGCTGATGCGGGCGACTTTGGAACTCTCCTCGGCACGATCGAAGGCCATTCAACCCAAAGCCAATACCCCAGCTTTTGGTCGGTACCAGAGTGCCGGGACAAGAGAAGGGTCGAGATAGGACAGCCGGTGGGATGGCAGAGGAATTATAGGGTAAAAGTCCAAAATAGGTCCGCACCAGAGGTGAATCAGGCCCGACAAATAATTTCGAATCCTGGTCACAGTCCTTGCCGCGTAATCCTCATGATGAAGGCCATTCTATGTGCCTGATTTTTTTCCTTCCCGGATATAGGGTAAGTGATGGCATTCGGACACTGCGATGCCCTTTCGACACTGGCAGCGGGTGAAGATGAAGCTACCGTTAGGGACAATTAGGGCCAAGCAATCCAGAAGGGGAAAAGGCCTAAACAGTACACTGCACGGGTCCACGCGTGTCTAACTAGGGCTTGGGACTAATTGAGCGAGTTGTGGCTTTGGGCTTGGACCGCCAGATGGGGTAAATCGAAATGAGGTCGGGCCAGTTCGCAACGGTTATTCTCCGACAACACCAACCCCCCCTGACGATAGACTAGCTGCCAGTCCTCAAGGCTGGTGAAGATGCATTCACCATGGCCTTCTTTACCTACCCATTCCCGCATGGCGTAATGACTTGTCGACACCACAACGATGTTGGGGACCGGCAAAAACCGGCTAGACGTTTATTTCACTCTACGAAATCGCCGAGAGAGGTCTCGTAGCCCGAGTATGTTGGTGCTTGAATCAGTCAGGTATAGGAAGTCTAAAAAAGCTACTTTACTCTGCCAGGTGAATAATCTCCAGGTCCGGCGGAGAAATTCGAGAGTCTGAATCCGTCTGTTTGGCTCCATTTGACGCTCGTTGGCTCTCTGTTTCTTTTCCCCTGTCGTTGTTCGGCGCTTTTCCTCTTCCTTCCTAGCGACCTACCCCACCTTTGCTGTCATGATCAATAAATACATCGCCAGTGCCGTGGAGCCAAACGTGGACATGGATTACGTCACTCGCATGTTGCAGGGCATCATGTGACGAGGCAGGGAGGCTAAAGTCGACGACGTTGGAGAATAGTCGCGGGCCAGGCAGGTGTGGTCTCAGCGGGCTTGATTGCAGCAGGCTTGTCCCTCAAGCACGCAGTGGTACGTAGCACGGTGGCATCGCACCGGTCGTTTAACCGCCCCGTCGCGTCCAAATCGCCTCTCCCTATCCGTCAATTCCCCCTTCCCGCCTGCCGTTGACCAACGAGAGAAAAAGCCCTCTCGGTCGAATTAAGCATACAACGTTGAGCCCTTTGGGCCTCGTGTTTTACACGCCAAATTAGGTCGTCAAAGTAAATCAGTGAACTACCTAGTTAGCGTAAAATTGTGAATTTACGCCTGGCCGTAATGTAAAGCGCGAGCATCCTCTATGTGGTACAGTATTGAGCACTTGCAGCTTCCCCTCCTACAATAACCCTTGTAAATGGAAGATGCTCCACATGCCCAGAATATGTACACACGAACACCGTGTACATGCATATCTATGACTGACAGCGTACATATTGATGTACTTCCCGGATGACGTATCAGTGGCAGTACATATGGTTCACACTGTCAATCTGTCTCCACTTCCCCGGACTCACGCCCCAGACTTCCAGGCAACAGCGGTACTTCTAAGCACTTTCTTTACTCGGCCAGAAATTACTTACGCACCCAAAAAGAGGCCTAATTCTGACAAAACATCTGCTTATGAGGTAGAGCCATGTACCTAGATGACCCCACCCTAGACTTTACAAAGAGCATGTTGTTTTGGAGCGGAAGGTGCAAGTGCTCAATACTGTACATCGGGTGCGCTAAGGAGATCAATTGTCTGTTGATGAGTCCTTCGAATCACCTCTCCTTTTTCTTCCCAGTCGGCGAAAGATGGCCCTTGAGTCGCCGTTTTCAGTTAACTTACCCGTACTCCTTGTTGGGACTGGCAAAACGGAGACAGGAATGTAAATCGAACTGGCCTACCCAGTGCTGCGGGCGTTTGCCGTGAAATCGGTCGCGAGTAATACTTACCACGCGTGACACATGTTCCGCACCGGCGTCATTCTGTCGTGTCGTAGTAAAACAGACTTTGAGGAACCTCGTCAAGTTGAGTGTAGCAACGTCACATTTCGTCTTTTCCACCCACCTGCTAACCCTTCTCCACCTGCTGGTCCCTTGGCTGGTTTCGTTATCTTTATGATAGACTCCTCTCGCAAGCAGAGCTAGAATCCACCGCTAAACTAAACAGCTCAACCCCGGCCTGAGCAGCTTCCGATGAGGGCTTGAGCTCAGTTCAAGGCGGATAGCTACTCGGCCAATGGACGACCTTGGACTTTTCAGCGTCATCCAACTGAGGGAATAGGATGAAGTGGTTTGTGCTGTCGATAGAATTGTTACCGATAGTCATAGTTTTCTCTACGTACCACCTAATTGACCGCTCTTCTTTTCCAGCCATTCTGCAATTCTCTCGTCGATCCTCTGGCGACTCCCACAAAGCCGAGCGAGACCCTTCAACTTCCGCACAGGTCAAGTCCTCAAAGTATTGGTCCATTCCTTCCAGCATGACCCCTGATATCGCTTCGTCCCTCGTCGCAGCCACAAACAGCGTCGGCATGGAAAACTTGATGGGTTTCGGCAAGAGTCGCAGCTCGTCGAGATAATTGTGTGCCCCTGTACGGTACCAGTTGAGGGCCTGCTTCAGACTGGGTTGTCCATCCCGAAAATACTGGGAGACGTAGTAATCTAGCTCGTTGCCCGAGAGGAACGGAGGCGGACGCAGTTGGGGTAGGTTCTTGAACAAGACGCCCCTTGCGGGGTCGAATCCGGCCTGGCCTCCAGCCCCGACCCCTCCAAACATGGCATTCAGAAACTGTCCAACTTGCTCCCTGTCCTTGATCTCTTCTTCAAGTGCCGTGCCTCTGAACTGCAGCTGATACCTCTGGTTCTTGGGCCTCTTGCTTTGGGGGGCGTCGTCCAGTGAGCGAAAAGTCGATGAAGGCGGGGTGAATGGAGTACCGATGCTGAAGATGCCCTGCACCAGCTCGGGAAACCACATGGCGGTGCGCCAGGCGACAGCACCACCTCAATCATGAACCCCCAAGATAATTTTCTTGTCCTTGACGATTGACTTGGCCAGTTCCTTGATGTCCTCGGCAGCGCTTCTCAAGGCATATGCGCTGGTTTTGCCGAAGCCGAGCATGTCTGGCGCGATGACCTGGTATGCCGAGGACTTGAGGAAGAGGATCCGACATCGCCAACCGAAGGCTAGGTCCGGGAACCCGTGGAGAAGGAAGATTATCGCAAGTGGTGGCCCATCGTCTGGGTCGGCCCTCATGTAATGGTACGTTTTACCACGAACAGGAGCCTTGGCCCAAACGACTCTTGGGTCATTTCTCTCGAGCTTGTCGAATCTCATGTGGTACGGTAGAATAGGGCGGCGAGGGAAGACAATGGACTGAACTGCTAACAATACTCTAAGTGTCGAGGGAGGTTCGAGTTCGTGGCTTGATAGCTCAAGTGTGCGTGAGCTTTATCGTGATTGTGCCGCTACGGGCCATGGGTTACTTAGAACCGACAAGCTCGCCGTGTGCCAGGCTCCGAGGCGATGACAGAAGGCCACGTCCGCCACAGGACACAGCACAGAGGCCGATAATAGGACGTAGGTGCTCTGAGGCCACAAGATGTCAGAAATAAAAGGGCAAGCTTGGATAACTACGCACCCAAGGCAACGTTACGTGTTTATTATAGGTCTTTATCCGAGAGACACCGCCGTACAGTGAAGGACCTTGCTGGGTTGTAGGTACAGCTGATGTAGGGAGCGATGACTGCAATTCCCATCTATTAATTGACATCTAGGGGGGCGTAACAATAGAGTAAATGAGTAATTTGGAGAGTGTTCCACGGTGATTAGCACGTAGGCAGGCCGTCGTGACATCTGTTGTTTATTTCTTTTATTTCTTTTATTTCTCACGGTAGTTTTTTCCTTCACTTCTCTTTTTCTCGTTCCTTTTAACGGCGTTGGCCGTCTGAAAGAGACACACGCTCTTGTCAGATTATAGGCATGTACTTGACTCGTAGACTACGGAATCCTGGCCGACTACGAGCCCCCCAAAGATCAAAGGCTAATCTATACGCCGTTTCAATTAATACCTGGTCGAGTGGTCAAGAGATGGGCTGGTAGAGTCCGGACGGGGGAATGAGTAGATTAACGGATCTTCACCGGCTGACTGCTGCACAGTTATAGAGAAGTAGCGGCCGCTAGGACCCATTTGAGGGAGTATCTTTCTTGTCGCACATCTATTGTCAAAGATCTATTGAGTGCTGCTTCTCAGATCACTCGGCTGCTGGATGCCGTGTTCTATCTAGGCTTTGCTTCAATGATACTGTGTATGGCAGTTACCCTTGGTTGATTGCGTGAGTGGTTTGCGGGACCTCAAGGGTGTGGCCGTGAATGACCTCAATTCTCCATGCCTCCATCCGAACTCCAGAGGTCGTCGTCAGATGTGTCCCACCTGAGTGTTCTGTCCGAGTCTTGGTCATACCGGTAATATGTAGAATCGTCGTTCGCGGAATTGTTATCGCCGTCGGCGTTGTCGTCGGCGTTGTCGGCGTCGCTCTCGGTGTCGTGACGTAACGGTGTGCTCCTGCCGGATGCATCTGCGCCCGCCCCGTCAAATGGGCCACGCCACTCGAACGAGATCCTCTGTAGCTGAGGTAGCTTGCTAAAGTGCGAAGCGTGTTCCACGTACTCCATCAGTTGCCCACACTGGCACTCGTGCCTCTCGACTATGATGGTCAGGTCACGCACCAGCGACTCTACCGGGGCGGCATCAATCCAGTCTCCCAGCATGTCGTCCAAGAAGCGGGAAAAGCCAGTCCAAGAGACTATGAAGGCATTCTCCTCATAAAACACTTGCCGAGCTTCTTGTAGAAGTTGCTGGCGGGACTCGTCCGCTTCGAGGAACTTCTTTAGTAGGAAAAATTTGCCGATGCTCTTCTCATCGGACCAGGCTATAGGCTCCTGTATCACGATCGGCTTTTCGTCGACCAGATACTCGCAGAGTATAGCACGACGATCATCTGACGAGAACCTCGCAATGTTCTCCAAGCCCATCCCACTTGCCAGCCGAAGTTGAGCGAGGTCATTGTCCAGCGTGGGGGGATTCCTCTTTCTGTCTTCATTAAGTAGGGAAACCGGCTAGCGAAGCGTGTTAGCTCAGACGTGCGACTGGGCGAAGAGGAGCCACTCGACCCTCGGCGACCTGCCGGAGGGTCTTACTGACCTGCGGGAACTTGCGCATCTTGTCTTCTGTATCAATGGGCAGTTCAGTCTGCCTTTCTTCTCCACCTAGACCCGAGGATGTCTGAACAGTTGAGGTGAAGAGCTCGGAGCGGCTAAGGCTTTTCCTGCTTACGAGGGAGATCCCCTTTTAAAGAACTGTGTCTATTTATTCTAATGACGCTGACAAGCTCATACTGAGCTCGTAATATGATCTATTTGGACGCTGTCAAGTAAATCCACAGTTGTTGATCTTCTCGCTCCATTCATCCCTGGCATCGTATGTCCTCCTTAACGGCGCAGCCGATAAAGGCCGCTGGGTCTGGCCTCGCATCCACCTCAAGACCCAGTGCCCCATGCACCCAGCTGAGGTAAACTTCTTCATCCGGCCGAATTGAGATACCGCAGTTGCTGGAGTCTGAGTCATTACTCGTACATCAATCACGCGACCCGGAAGGGGTTGGGCCGGAACTGAAAAATGTAGCACCGTAAGCCAGGGGTTTGTCTGGGAATTTGCTTATGGAAACTCATGCTCCAAGATGCTTCGGTAAAACAAATCACGGTGCGAGGCCAGCGGTATTCGGATTTCCAAGCAACAGCTATTCCATTGCCATGCATAAAACTTTGGCTAAGTAGTCGGCATCAATAGCAGGATACTTATGTGGATCAAATACTACTACCTACTCGATCATCATGATTGATAGCGTTTAAGCTGTACGACAGATCACAGATGAGAGCTAGCTTGAAATCCTCTCCCACATGTCGGCGAACGTGTGCGTCCCCAATTTCCGCATCGCACGGTTTACCCTTCTCGTCATTCATAGTATATATACTAGCCTCATGGCGATCGCCATGACCCCGCGACTGTGCCGCTAGAAGGAATCGGAATTATCCAAGTTGTTCAGTGAGGCAGGTCCAGGCAGGGGTCGCAAACAAGCAGCTAAGGGACGTGATGGGTATAGACTTGCCTATACTAAGCATAAATCACCGAATAAGCCGGTAAATTATGGCCTTTGTGCCGGGGAGGTGGTGAAGTCATATGACAGAACCTGATCCAATTGTGGTATCAAGGGGAAGCATTCTGGGCCTTTAACCTGCACACGGCCTGCGATGGTTGCGAAGGCAGGCCTTCCCCCCCTTTTCTTTCCCCCTAAAGTACATACAGCGTTTCCAGGTACCATAGAGCCAAAATATGACGGCGGTGATGGCACAGCGTCGCAGGCAGACAGTCCTGTCAGACGATCGAAACGCAGGAACGAAGGAAAAAGGGCCAGACACGTAGAGAGGCAAAGAAACCGAGTATCACACCGAGATTTGCTATCCGAATATTGCATGTCATCAAGTCAGAAAGGGAATACATCGCTGAAAAGCAGCCTCAAAGTGCTTTCTACAAGCCAACAACTTCGCATTACTTAAGCTAGGTGTGTAGTAACAGAAGCATCCATACCTGTCTTCGGCCGAACAACAAACGCGACTAAGCAAATGCTAAACAATGGCTATGTATCAGAAGGATTCGGTGCAAGTCGCATAAGCCTTGCCCTTGACTCGCGTAGAAAGAGCAGCTTCTAGGTAGGGGAAGGCTGGGCGTAGTATCGAAGTACGGTGGAGGGATGAGACAGCTGAAAAGAGTCCGATCAGGGCGCTGGCATAAAGCAGGCCTTTCCACTATATTCTTTATTCCACAAGACGCCCACGGCCGTCTGGGAGAGGCCGTTCCGGGACAAGACCAGGCGGGGGTCAATGCCGAAAGGGGGGAGTACGAGAAGTGAGCGTTGTTACTTCCTTGGCGTCAGGGAGCCCAATACAGGCCTTTTTAGCAAGATGGATTCTCGCACGAGGCAGAGGCAGATTTGGCCGCTAGCCACGTCCGTACGCCGAGGGTGCCGTAGCGTGAGCCGACAAGCAAGCGGTGCTATTTGGCTTCAGTTATACAGCGACGTCCAAATTAGTCCTACGAATCGGCAGCCAGTATGAGAGATGGGTCATCTTGGCGGCGGAAACAGGACGAAGGAGGAGCAGGCAAATAGAGGGCGTGGGGGAAGGAAAAGCCGAAATAGGGCGCAGCACAGCCAGGAGGGGGAATTGACGGATAGGGAGAGGCGATTTGGACGTGACGGGGCGATTTGGACGCGACGGGGCGATTAAACGACCGGTGCGATGCTACCGTGCTACGTACGAACCCGTCAGGGACGGCGGGGTTATGTCTACGAAGATCACAGAGGAACGGCAAAGTATAGAGGTTATAATAATACTACGGAGTTTATACAGGGATGGAGAGAAAAAAAGATGAAAAAAAAAAAGAAGAAAGAAAAAAGGAAAGAAAAAAAGAAAGAAATAATAAAAATATAAGAAAAAGAAAAAGAAAAAGAAAAACAAGAAAAAAGACGAAAAAGAAGCGAAACGAAACCAAAAAAGACGAAAAACGACGAAAAAAAGACGAAAAGCAAAGGAAAAGAAAAGAGTCACGTCCACTCTAATATCAACTTTGAACAGAGTCCGTGATCATAGACACCCACGCTGGCACCGGCAGTCGACTATTCAACACGTCCGGCCATCGTGGGCATCTAGTTGGGTATCGGCAGTCGACTCTTCAACACGTCCGATGGTTGTAAGTACCCACTCTAGCTTTGACCTGGGGAATAGGTAGACTATTCAACAGTCAAAGTGGGCATCCAGCTGAGCAATGAAGCTCAACTGAATAGTAAAAGTGGCCAATGGATTGTTGCAAGGGCATCCAGTTGAGCAGGCTCAACTAAACAGTACAAGTGGCCAAAGCAACAATACAAGGGCATCCAGTTGGGTAAAAGCCCAGCTGAACCATGAAGCTCGGCTAGGAAAGTCTCCACCAGGATTTGTCAATAGACCTCCAAGACTGAAGCTTTGCTGTCAAAGTCTTCCCCAAGGATGAGTCAGAGTGGAATATCCACTATAGGACGTCGCGTGCTGAGATGACCTTGCGGCCACCCCCCCGCCTCGTCCATCTAGCTTCGGCTTCGTCAATCATGGTCAGCGCCGATTTCCATCGACCACTGCCGTCCTGTCCCTCCCCCGAAATGCTAGATCTCGACTTTGTTTACTTGTGCAACGCCGCTCCGAATGAGTCAGTGACTTGGGACGTGCCTCAGTTTTGGGTCATTCGAGCTTTGTTGCGTAAACTCCGTCTTCCAACACCCCTCGCCAAGCCTGTGGCCCAGTGAGGGTGTGTTGAAGAAGAAGCAGAAGCAGGAGTGAGGAGGGGACGTGAGCGGAAATTTAAATACACGTCGACGTTGCGCCAGAAACCTCGCCCATCTTAGCTAAGCAGCTTGGAAACTGTCCAAAATCTTCCCTTTACACCCGCAACCTCCCAGAGGCCTTATTAGGCTGTCCTGCTTGGGCCTGCTTGGGCCTGCTCTGTGCAACTCATCGCTGTCAAGCAGCCATCAAGGGCCCTTTGGCTACCCGGCCCACAGGTCTTTGCACTCTCCATCCAGACATCCAGAAGAGCCAGAATAGGTCCTGCCACCCCCTGCCACCCCCTGCCACCCCCCCGCTCCTCCTCCTCACTGCCCCGCTCCTCCTGTCCCGCTCCATCCCAGTCCCCGCTTCCGCCAAGGAAGCCTTCAACGGCCGTCCCTTCCCGCCATCCTCCACCACAGCAACTATAATGCACGTCTGTCTTATGCCCCGCGGCCCTTTTCCATCGCTCAGCCAG
>NKCI01000357.1:0-25190 GCA_003946985.1 Fusarium duplospermum | reverse complement strand
CCACGATGGCATAGAGCGATGCCGCTGACTGCGGCGTAGAGGGGTCTCGCGCCCAGTACGACATAATGTAGTCCATGAGCCGCAGATGTTTGTCGATGTTCTGCCGCACGAACACGTTCAAGTCCCCAGCCGGGAGCACGTAAAAGGCATCCCGGTCCGGTGTCACGGCAATGGCGCCTGGCTCGTCAGATAGTCGGTTTGCCCGCTTGATCAGTCGCCACCAAGCCTCTTCCGCCGGCCGCAGCTGAGCCGCGAGTGTTGTCGTGATGCGCAGCTCGACCCGCCAGCCGTACCCCCGTGACGGGTCCTCGAGGTTGCTGGCCATGCGCTGGATTGACTGTGATAGTGCCCGTTCCGCGTCCTGGCGGCTAGCCTTGATGTTACCCTTTCGGGCCACTGCCGCCCAGGCCTCATCGCTATGCGCGAGGTTGAAGATGTTGGGGTGTGAGAAGGCCCAGACGGCGGCCACGTTGAAGTTCCCCTCCTCTACGGTGTAGGATTGTACATACGAGACGCCGCGCCTGAATATAAGGCTGGTGCTCCTGGGCTCCGAGGTGATGGAGATGGAGTCTCGCAGCATGTGTACCGGGTACTCGGTCGTGGCGGCGCGCGCAATCCGGGGAGGCTTCCAACCCTCTCCTGCAGCCTGATCCTCCTCGCCACCCCTTCCGCGTGGAGCTCGCCTGTCGTCTCCATCATGATCAGCTTCACCTTCCCCTTCCTCATCTTCCTGGCTACTACCAGTCTCGTAATCCCAGTCACCATCAGCCTCGCCCTCCGCCCGCGGGGCTGCCCTACCGAGCAGAGCCTCCCCAGAGTGCCCGTAGAGAAAACGCAAGGTGTTGTACTGGCAGCACCGCCGAGCCAGAACGGTATGCCCACTTCTCGTTGGCAGGAACTCGGACGCCACATCGACAAGCTGGGTTTGCCTCCACGGCGTCGGTTCTGTCCTATTGTCGCCGTAGGCAGCGTTGCGACCGCGACCGCGACCGCGACTGCTGGCTGCCCGCTCCTGCTCGAGGCTGACGATACCACATCGGGCACGGAAGTCTCCCAGCACCCCCGCGATGCTGCTGCCGGAGGACTGGTGCCACAGCTTGGTGTCCTTGTAGCTGCAGAGGAAAATGGCATCACCAAACTGCCACAGCCTGCTGGCATCTTCTGCCTCCCAAACGCTCCCGCCGCCGCCGGGCCGGAGCCCGTCAGCTTCCATGTCGCGCTCCGCACGATCGAGTGCTTCCTGCATGACGCTCCACAGCCTGGGGAGGTTCTCCTCGCTATATGGCACCTCAAAGGCCGGCCCGCGTACAGCCGCCGAGCCCGACGACTCCCTGGCGATGCGCGATGCTGCCCGGACGGAGTCGTAGCTTCCAGGCAAGTGGTGCACAAAGTGTTGTCCAATCTTCTCGATGCTCGGCCTGATGAAGCCGTCGAAGAACAGCCGGTTCTGCTCCTCTCGCAGGGGCACTGGGCCCTTCTTCCGGCGCTTCTCGTCGTAGAGCCGCGGGAAGAACATATAGACCGTCCGTGGCCTTTGGTGCGCAAGCACGGTGTGCGGGATCTGGTAGATCGGGACCTGCTTGATCTTCTCTCCCACCCGTATGGGCACGCGAACGTGGATAGACTTGGACAGGAGGAGGCTTGGCTGGGCCGTGATACATATGTTCAGCGGCCCTCTCAGGCTGCGCGGGTCTTTCGTGATATGCAGGAAGCTGTCGATGTCGTGAACGGCGGGCGCCAGCTTCCGCTGCGGCACGTCGTCTCGGTGGAGGCAGATCTCGGCATCTGACCAGTCTTTATCCTCGTGCCAGCCGGCGAATTGGGCCTCGAGCCGGCTGGCTGGCGGCAGCTGGTCGCGACGGAGACCTGTGACTAAAGCATCAAGAGGTCGGACGATCCGGTCTAGGCCGAACTGTCGTGACTGCTCCTCTCGCTCGGCGAAGGACAACCCGCTGACTCTTGCGCTAGACCCAGCCCACGTCTCGCGCAGGTGCAGATGGCGGCGGCAAGTTGCAAGGTGTGATGCATCCTGGTCCTTATGTTGATTCGCCGGGCATGACACCAGGCCAGCGGTGAGGATGTAGACGATACGGCGAGCCAGTCTCTCCCCTTCGTCTAAGTCTTCCTCTTCAACCCAATCATAAATTTCCTGACGGGTAGGCAGCTCCGCAGCAATCGGCTCGGCTCGTTCTTCGTCGTGCGCTTCATTCAGGGGGGGGTGCTCGTTTGGGGTAGTATTATTTTCGCGTGGGTCATTATTCTCCCTGTCTATCATGCCGTCTAGGGCGGATGGTCAGCGGGCCGGGTGTATGTTTGGTAGAGATTAAGCGTTTGACCTCGGTAAGATCTATGACTAGACGGAGGAGGTGTTGAGCGTATATGCCACGACCTGTCGTCCTCCTCTGCCGGATCGATCTGCATATCGGGGCCGAGTACTAGCGAGTGGTCATTCAGCAACACGTCGCCGCCCAGGGCAGCTGCGTCCGTTACGTTATCATCCATCGAGTCTATTAAATTGATTTCATATAAGTGTTAGTATTATGTTAAGGCCTACCTACCCCTGGAAGAGCGTACCTGGTATACATTCTTTTCTGCCATATTGCCGTCTAACCCGAGGTCTAGATGAGGCTGGCTCGTCTAAATCTCTTGCTCGTCGCACCCTGGCAATCCCCGGGGAGTCATCGATCCGTGGTGACATATCCGAGCTCAGAGATGATGATGATGTTGATGATGGCTCGGGGAAGGCAGGGTTTGTTGCGACATGGCCTGTGCCGCTGCCATTGCCCAATCTGCTGGCAAACGTGCTGTTGCTGGTGCCAGAAGAGAAGTCTGACTGCAGCGTCCCAGAGCTTGCCGCTATTGGCGGCGTTCTTCTTTCGGACACTGCGGGTAAGGGCGAGCTTGACTGCAGGTATCGCAGGATGGTGTTCTGGGGTCTGGTGGCACGGGCGTTAGATGAAGACAACAATGAGGAGGAAGAAACACCTCTTCCACTGTGATCCTTGGGCTTAGACCGCACTTTAGCCTTCCGACGCCCAGGGGCCATAACGACGATGGTGATATAAATGCTTGACGTTGGAACAATGCTGTTGATCCAGTCTGAAGATATTACCTGGGCCTTATTATGAAAATGCCGAGGGCCAAGTCTAGGGTAGTGAACAATGGAAACAAACTCAGAAGGTCTTAGAGGTCCCCTTAAATTTCCGTACACGTCAAGCTGCACTCTAAACATGCACTAAGTCTATCATTTAATTAGATGTAAACAGAATAGTAATTTCCTTTTGTGCCTATTAGTTTAGCGTGCTATCACATATGTGATACGGGGCTGGTCCCATGTAAAGGATCCATATACTAGTCCCGACCAGGACGTTCGGCGCAACAAGACCAGTCTAGATCATCTCAGCAGGGACCATGGCGTGACATACCCCGGCAGTCTTGGGAAATTGCGGATGCATTCGTCGCTTCATCATTGTTATAGGCTAACCCCTTTCCTCCCTCGTCTACAATAGGAGGAAGGAGGGAGGCCATGGAAAGAAGTCATACTCATCCTAGAGACAGACCAGCAATATGTCACCAACAGGCAGAAAAAGGACGATGGTCCCGGCCTCAGCTGCCACAGGAGAGCCCGCTAAACGTGTCCGCTTGCCCAACTATGCCGGCGATTCTTCCAGCACGTCTAGACCTCGACCCGGGAGGCTCGGATCGTCCGCGCGCCACGCCTTGGACGACAGCGGTACCACCACGGCTCTCAGACGTGACAAGGGTTCGCGAGGGTTCTCGCACGCGGGCTTATTGGTCGTTGATGACCCCGACGCGTCAGGGACCAGGTCAACTCAGCCTCTCCCGCGGAAGACACTCAGCTCTGGACGGAATCCTGGCGCCGACGCGCATAGCAGCCTGCCGTCCAGCTTCCTTCCGGATTCCACCTCCCGCCCCGTCTCAAGTGCAGACACTGCTGGCTTGTTGACGCAGCACGCACTATTGTCGCCCGAGGCGCCGGGTGATGAGCAGGGTCTCGCTGATTTGCCCGAGACCCTCTCCAGATACGAGAGGAAACTTAAGAAGTTTGTCGGCCAGTGGCATGCATCCCTCGTCAAGAAGGGCATACCGGAGCATCTGGCTCATGAGCTTGCCAAGCACTGTGTCCAGGTCAGTGACGAAGAACGCGACTCGGGGACGGACAGCCATGTGAGTCGTGCGAGGCCACTCTTTCCTCCCTTGACAGGTGCGCTCTTGAGAGGCACCCAGCTCTTCCAGGCATCAACCCAGGTTTTGCCAGATGTGCTCAACAATCGAGACTACGACGAAGACGGCAACATCCCTTCACGATCACCTGCCAACCTGATTCTCCCACAGGTCCCTCAGACCGATGACGAACCCGTCGTGATACAGCTGGGCGCCGTTGCGCGAGCATCAAAGCAGGGACTCGGCGGGGATGGCAAGCCTGCCACCCTGGTGGAGGCCCTGCGAGCCAAGCTCAGCTATGGTAGACTCAAGAATCATCATCCCGAGGAGGTAGATGAGGCTTTCGATACCCTAGCCGTTGCCCGAAGGCTGCAAGAAAGGGACTTTGACGGCAGGCTGTCCTCGCAGGAGATCTGCGTCATAGGCATCGCCGTCCTACATGAAGTGTTCGGCGGTCGAGGCCGGAAACGGCTCGCTGATGCACTGACGCACCTTTATGGCCGTCACCCACAACGCCATCTCGCCGACCTCGACCGGAACGCGGGCAGGGTGGCAGACGAGATCCGTAAGGGTGGCCCTGCGACACTATCCAGCTTCACGCTACGTTGGGCTCAGGCCGTGCAGCACGACAGCCCCAATATGATGACGATCGACGACATTCGGCTGATCGATATGAAGGTGTCGCTCGTTCGTGAGTGGGATCGTTGGTCGAGCCCGGCCGCGACAGGGTCAAATAGAGACATCGAAGACTTCCTCATCAAGAACGGAATAGATGCCAACGCGGGGCTGCCACTTTCAACGAGAATAGCCAAGTATCTCAGCAGGAATCTCGGTCTTCCTGAAGGCACCTTGGCCAAGAAGATCTATGCCTGGCGCCCACTGACAGTGATGGCGGACGTCTTTGGCGCCGGCAGTTATGTCTTTGTCTCCAGGAGCCTCTTTACGTGCTACAATAAGATTCGTCCAACCGATGGCATCAAGAAAGAGGACAAGTTCCGTGCCATGGCGCTTGCTGTTGCGGACGAACTTCCAGTCCTGTTGGAGATCTGCGAGGCGTCGTACACGCATATCGTCCAGCCCGTCCTCAATCACCTTCCTCCTGGTAATAGTATCCAGGATCTTCCCAGGGACCTGAGAGTGCCTGGGGTTCAGATGGCTACAGACGGCGATCTGAACCGCTTGCGGAAAACGTCCATTCCAGAACTGCTCGGTATTTGCATACCTCCGGGACGTTTTGTAGAGGAATTGGGCAGTGCGACAGGAGGCGACGCTGATGCTGGGACGGCACTGATCCGGCGACAGTTTAATCTCCATGAACATCATGAGGATGGCGAAGATAGTAACGGTGATGACGATGATGATGATGAAAGTGGGGAGGAAGAAGATGAGGATTATGATTGACACCAACCAAGAGTTCAAGAGGGAAATCTGGTTGTTTGTCAAGAGTGGGACTCGATCACATATGTGATAGGGACTGGGGTCTGTATCGCTGATGAGTTTAGACGGATCATAATGTGAAAGTGGGGCCTGGATCACACATGCGATAGTGGGGACTCAATCTCATATCTAATAGACAAACTGTTAAACCGAAGCGGTCATGCACATACGAGTTAGTGTCCATGAAATCGCCCAGTCTCCATGATGATGACCCCCATTCATCGTACTCCACCCTCGCTAGCTTAGCGCACACCTCTCAGGCTGCGCGAGTGCAATCATCACATGCTAGCTCTATGGCAAAAATAATATTGATCTTTCAGGAAGCTTAGTACAAGTCTGTTTTCATCACGATCTTCTAACTTGGTTATCCCGGCTTCAACTACAACGAAGATCACATTTGTGTTTTCATAACATCGTAGCTAAATGAATCACGGCCTAGCATTCCAAATCCCCTAACGGAATAATGCAAAACTTCCAAACCGGCCCAACCAACGACCCGGCCACCCAAGATTTAGCCTGCTCGATCGTACACGCGAGACAACACTCACGCTGTAGAATATACATGTGCATTGTTGACTTGCTTGCAATATCGAGGGCATTTGCAATAGATAACCACTGAGCCAGCGGATTATCTGCAACGGGGAAATAGTAAATGAGTGTCGTAGCTCCTTCTGCTGGCGGGTCTTCGCCGCTGGGGAGAGGCTCTGGAATGCAAGGAAAGGTCCAAAGGTTCCCTGAGTCATCCCTGACCCACGGTGTTTCCTCACCAGTGATGCTTCTGAATGGTTCCATGCGAACAGAAAGTGGAGAATTGAACGAATGGCAACATCGTGTTGTGGCCCTGAGGAAGTTCAGATTGTTAAGAATATCTCCAACTCGTACCTGAACTCTGGTGTCGTCATCAAGGTTTGCAATGAAACTCAAGTGAATCGCATCTCTCACCAGAGAAGCTTCGACTGATAGAGACGCTTTCGCACGCGGGTAGTAGCTCATCGGCCCTAAATCCGCTGTCGGGTTATCGGCCACGTTGCTCAAAGTCACGCGCTCGTAAGAGCCGGCTAGGTTCACATAGAAAGGTACCTCTCTGACGACTGAGCGATGTTCCCCAGCAAGCGAGAATTGTCCCTCTCTAATGATGAATACCGGTCCTGGTCTGAGGCTAGGCTCAATTGCGCGGTAGCTGAGCAAGAGAATTCCATCCAGATCTGCCGCTACAAATTTGAGTTTGGGAATCTCTAGCCTTTGCAAGGCCAGCCCAGAGCCCGTTAAAAACTTGCAAGCTCCATGCCTAGGATTTCAGAGTTGAGTGTTGCGACATTGATCGAGTGTTGTTGCTCTGCACCGCTACTTCCGGTATGTTCTTCAAGTGTGCGAGCGAAGACAGTAGAAAAGTATTTGCGACCATAACTTGCGGCGCCAAAACACATCTGCCTGCTTTCTTCGGCCCAATCCGTGAACGCCAAGCAAGATGCGCGATAAGAAACAGAAAGGATGACCTTTTGAAGCTGACAGCGGACACAGAATTTCGGGATATGTGACAGTTCTTTAGGGTGGAGGACAGGGCTTCCACTTGGACAAGAGTCACAGCTCCGGGCCGCCAATGAAACAGGCATTCGTGAGAACAGTTGTAATTTCAACGTCCATGATTCTCGTCCATCACTGGCCTCCTTTTCGAAGTGAACCTGTCTCCAATCTTCTTTGAAGCTCAGCCGGGATGGCAGCCCCAGGATGTTGAGTATTTGTCGAAGGTTTTCGAGCGTGCGATCGAGGTGCATGGCAAAGTAAGGGCTACCTTGGTTGGAAGCTGTCACGTTGCCCAGATAAGCACGATACTCGACATACTCCTTTGAGATAGAGTATGTCAAGTCGCCCACCTCCTGACGATCCTTCAAGGCCCAGCCGCAGCTCAATTGAAAGAAGTCGACGCCATCCTCCCCACATGACATGAGCCAAGTGATAGCTTGGGATTTTGTTTGCGTTCTGAGAACGCAAAAATGTCCGTCGGCTGTGCCAGAGGCTGAAGAATCTCCATCGCTCGACTCTTGGTAGGCAATACAACAACCGAAGCAGTCTCAAATGTGCCTTTGACAGGATGAATCGTGCCATCTTCATGAACAAGGCAGACATCAAGTCCCAGCACATCCCTACTGTACTCGATGAGCCAAGACGAGCCGGTAATCCCATAATATATCAGTTTGGTTCTTGGTGTTCGTTCAATGCAAAGGTTTTTTAGATCGACAATCAATCTCGCCATCGTCTTGCTGTCTGGCAAAGCGTCTTCGTACTGAAATATAGTCTTGTTGAAGAATGCTTCTCCAAGAATCATCTCATGCATTCTTGCCACACGATCCTTGAAGTCTGTCATTCTTGCTAGCGGGAGGCAAGTTGAGCGGACTCTCTGGAGCTGACTGATACCAGGAATGCTGTGAGACGGTGTCCGAAGTAACTCAAATATGATGTTGAGGACTTCGATGGCCCCATCGTCAAGAACGGAAGTCACGGCGGTGATGAGTGAAAGGATGTTTTCGCCAGCACGGGTGTTGAGCAGTTGGTCGATGACAGCATTTGTACCGGAACCGTATTCTACGACGGTATTCAGAAACCACCGACGAGAGCGTTGCTTATGGCGATATCCGACAAGCTTTCGGCGGAACGTGTCTGATGCTGGAGTGATCTCACCGAGCCCAAGCAAACAGCCAATTGTGTGCACGTCAACGCCGCTCATTTGGATGCTTTTCAGTCCCTCTGCGCCGATTTTCAAGATCATCTGGGACAACGACGGGATGTCGATTTGCCATTGGACGTTAGATTGCGAGGTGGTGGATACAGCTTTGCTGGGGTCTCCTGAAGACTCCATGGTTGCGCAGCAGACCCGCCTCAAGCGATGTCGATGTTAGGAGGATAGCCCCAGATGTTAGTGTGGAAGTCATGTTGTGGTCCCTGTCCCGGGTGATAAGCCCGAGCTAGGCCTCAAAAAATTGCTGCCCAAACTCATACCGCGCACCCAAGTCGCAAGGTGCAAGTTGTGGCTGGGTGGTCGGGGCTGGCCAAGCAATTATTTTGTGGCTTAACGGAAAGTACTGTACACCATTTCCGAGAAAATGCAGGGTAGGTAGTGCCGGATCTGATATATAAGCTCTCCGAGCGAAATTCCGCCTAGGATCAGTCCTTATAAGACACAGGCCCATCGTCGCTCTCCTCGCAAGTTAACTTATCCGCGAAGCAGACAACCCCCAAGTCATCGCTCGAACCTCCCAGCCAGATTCTATATCCTCCATCGACGTCGGGCACAACCCAGTCCTACGTCTCAACATCCCAAACACTCAGGTCCTTCCTCATCAGTACAACCTCCAACTTTTCGCTCTCCCCCGGACCAAGCTCTTTCGTCTTCTCAAAGTCACTTAGCTGAATGACAGGCGTATCATACGAAATTCCATTTGGGAATTGGACATAGGCCTGCAGCGATGCCTTGCCAGCAAAGTCTGTACCCTTATTAGTGACGACGACGGAGAGGCGGTATGCTTCATCCCAGAGAGCAGGGTTGCCGCCTTCAGCACCGCCTGAGCGGGGAGATGTAGTCTTTTGCACGTTCGTGTAGCCGTCAGGGTAGTTGAACTTGGTCGTCTTGGCTCTCTCGGCTGCCTTTTTGGCGTCTGACTCGGAAAGCCAAGAGTAGAGGTAGCGCCAGACAGTTTTGAAGCCACTTGGCTTGATAGCTTCTTTGTAGTTGGGGATATCTTGGGAGTAGTCCAACATCTTTCCTTTTGCAGGACGGGTTGGCGGGTACTTGGACAGCTGGGTGACCTTTTCAATGGTGGCTTTGGTGTATGAGAAGCTGGTATAGCTGAGTCCATGGCCAAAGGCATAACGAGGACGAATCTTCTCCTTGTTAAGCCAACGGTAGTCGATGTATAGACCCTCCGAGTAGGTATCCTGCGGTGGGTCTCTGAAGCCAGAGTCGATCAGTTTCACGACGCTCGCTGGCATGTCGTCTTCGGCATAAGTGATGCTATATGGCAAGTGTCCACTAGGGGAGACATCTCCAAACAGAACGTTGGTAAGAGACTTCCCTGCTTCCTGACCTGGCAGATGTGCAATAAGAACAGACTTGACGGATGGGAGATCGATCCATTCCTCAAGGACCAGGGGACCAACCGTGTGTGCCACGACGACAACGTTCTTGTACTTGGCTGCCGCAGCCTTGACGAGGTCATTTCCACCGTACCATGGATTCAGACGAGACGCATCCCGGTCGCCATGGTTTCCTTCAACCTCGTATTGGTTCTCGCCGGAATCAGATGTAATGAAGACGATGGCGACATCCTTGTCGGTAGGATTTGGTACCGACGGGAACTTGTCAGTGTTATAAAAGGTGACATTCTTGGCTTCCTCCTTGATTGCACCAATGGGGTCGTCGAGATACATGTAATCGACGGTGCCGGATCCCCAACCTTGGCCCAATGTGCCCTTGTTGCAGCTACGGTCGACACAGGCGTTCGGGCCATCGGGGTTAGCCTGAGCTCCGGTGCCAAAGATCTTCAGCGGGCTGTTGGTAGAGAGAGGCAGCAGCTTATCCTCATTCTTGGGGGGTGATGGCATCCTGGGCAATCTCCCTTGCGATCACGTCATGGTCTTCCTGAACCTGGACAAATCGATTGACCACTCCGCTGGGGGAGTTTGGCCAAGCTCCAGGATAAAGCGGACCAACAGCAGCCTTTGTGTTGGTATCAAAGTTGACCTTTGGAAAACCGTCGTCTTGACCAAACTGATACCAGGCTGCGACGATGCGATTCGTCATGTCGTTGAGTCTGCTCATTGGAACTGAACCATTGAGGGTCGCCCGGGTGAGCTCGTGCATCCACAGCGAGTTCCCAAGCAGGGGAATTATGGGATCGCCGGGCATGCTCATGTCCATGCCTGCGAGGGCAGAGTGGACACCGGTGATTTGGGACAGCCAGTCGGTCATGACGAAGCCTTGAAAGCCTAGTTCGTCTTTCAGAAGGGCATTGATCAGGCACTAGTGCTCGCTGGAAATGGTGCCGTTGACCTTGAAGTTGATTTGTGAGCCACGCATGAAGCAATTCTCGAAATGGAGCAACTTACTCGATTGTATGCCGTCGTTGCAGCGCCAACGCCCGCGCGGACAGCCTCAGCAAAAGGCCAAAGATAAAGTTCATGAAGTGTTCGATCACCTGAGGTTTTGCATCAGTACTTGTGTCAGCAATAATAGGGTGTCAACATACCAATGTTTGCCGAGTATGCCGGAGAGACGAAATCAGTCGTCTGCCGACGATACATCTCCTGCTCGTTCCCGATGAGATGCTTGATAGTAGCAATTACACCTTGTCCTTGGACACCCTTGATCGTCTCACGAGCACCAATAGCCTGCAGCGCGGGATCTGCTCCAAAACCTTCCCAGTTCCGACCGCCCTTCGGCTTCCGACCGATAGGGCCGACTGAGGGACCTAGCCAGACGTTGACGCCTTTCCCGCGGGCTTCCTTCCTGATGGCGGCACCACGCTCGTACAGCAACTTCTTGTCAAAGGTTGCACCGGCTGTTATCCCGTCAGGGAATACGGTTACGTTGTCAGTAAGGCGGATGCCGGTGGCGGCGTCGTTGAGACACAGTTGAGGAAACCCAACTCTATCAGCAGAACCTGTGTTTCCATTGCAGGGTCTTGCCCAGTCAGTCAGTATGGGGTCTTTCAACTTGTAAATGTTCACACATACCCTGCATTTCTAGTTAACTGGAGTATCAGGCCACTTCAAGGAGAGGGTTCATACCCATGAACAAGCCACTTCCGGCGGTGATGTTTGTCTTCTCAGCCAGGGTCATTGAGTCAACGAGCTTCTTGGCCTTGTCGTAGCTCTTTGCCCACTCGCCTACCCAACCACCGAAGGGGGCAGGATAATACGGAGTGACATAGTATCCATCCGCTGTAGCAGCTCTTTTCTGTGTGGGAGTTGCCGACGCTACTTCCGTCAGATAGAGCAAGCCGCAAATCAGGCTTCGGATCCCCAAAGTTGGTTCTTCTGTCGCCAGAGTATCGTAATTCAAGGCGACCAGTCTTCTCACCAAGGGAGATGCGAGAGATGAAAGCGCCGGACCACTTGGTCAAGCGGCATTCGGTTGCAGTTATATACGTGGGGGCCGATCAGCGGTGTAAGTGATCTCTGTCTCGGCTCAGGAACCATTTGGGAAGTCATCCCGGTAGTCATGTGTCCGTGAGTGCGGATCAGCATCTCCTTTGAGTGGGCCCGAGGTATCGTCACCCGATGAGTGGTCGCGTGGAAAAAGCACCAACTGTAAACGAAACACACGTTCCGGAGAAACTTTTCCTCAATATAAGAAACGTATGCTCGCTCGTTGGACTCTACTGGTTGATCGATCAAAATGGCCAGTCTGTGCTGGACATATCAAGACTTGACCAAACACTTAGACGGGTGTGTCGTGCCAGCCATCTTAATACAATCATCAAGCTACTGCTCACGACCTGTTCTGGCTCGTGCATTTTTGGTATTGGCGGCCACTCTGTCGTGCTCTGGATCTCCCCCGGCATAGCGGCAAAGGTTGCTCTCAAGCAAGGAGATGGGCGACTACGTCACGAACAGGAGGTCTTCGAATTGCTCCATCAATCAGAATTCCCACACCTTGCACAATGTCGCTTTCGCGGCAAACGCCTGCCAACACCAAGATGGGCCAACTTGCAATCAACGCTTTCTTCGCCAACATCCGAGCCAACTACCCATGCTTTTAATTAATCCTATTGGGTCAGTAGGCTTTAATTGACAAAGGGGCCCATCTATTTTTCAATTTTATACAATGAAGTTGTCGAAGTCTAGTAGACCATGTCAGCCGCCGCTACATATAGGTGCTAGTCTAATCCTGGCCCGAAATGCACTACTAATTTAATTGCGATACAGTATATCACAAGCCTAATCTCAGGGGACAGCGTCTAATAACTAAGGAACCTTGTCCCTCTTCATCCTCTAAACATCCCCAAGACGAGCCTGTCCATACACAGTGCCATCACTAGTCTGAATGCCAAACGCGACGGTGTGATGTGTTGTGATATAGAAGACCTGCGATTGATGTCCAAGTGCTCTATTGTCTGCAGTCGGATGGGTCGTTGCGAGGGCTGGTCGACAAATCAGTTCACCCCTCAACAAGTATTCATCAGGTTATCAGAAATGATCCAAATGGGGGTTGACCGACATGAAGATCTTTGGCGCCGGTGCTGTTTGTACCATTTGTGAAGAATGATAGCGGTCGGGGGGGCTGCAACGACAAGAGTTACCACTGCGATGATGACTTCGATATTCATCGCCTGTGTTCAAGTATCTTTGCGCCCGGGAGGGGAGGTAGGGATGTGGGCGTAGGGATGGGAACCGAAGTGCAAGAAACGAGTCAAGTTTGTGCCGTGCCGTTTACTTGCTGAAATAAAAACTCAGACAACAATGCCACACCATAAGTTGTGGATAAAGAACAAGAGCCTGAACAAAGATGCGGACGGGATGGAGGATTAATACGTGAGCCGGGATGGAGAGAATAGGCGGCTCAGTCGTTCTGATGAGGCTTCCAATACCCACCCTCGAGCAGGGGTGAGCAGGGATGGTGGAACTGGGCGGTAGCTGCGGTGTGTGGCCAGCACTCGTAGGTGTAGGTAGTTGATATCCCCTAAGCTGGCAAGGAGCTGCAAGGCGTACTTCGCCCTAGTGTTATTGCGATAACTGGGCTATGCGGTGAGAATGATCTCACCTGTGAGAATACCATCTTAGGGATACTTACTCTCGAGGCAAGACTTGGTGATAATTGAAGTATCGCTTAGAATAATAAATATAATTGGCCTGAGCCCCCGGAGTGACCTGGTTGCAGCTTGTTAGGGGATAGGTAGGTAGGTAGGTGCCACAGGGTACGTACCTGCCCAAAAGCCCCAGTCTTTTTGAGGATGGACGAATAGCATAGGTGGGTAGGTGCCACAGGGTACGTACCTGCCCAAAGCCCCAATTTCTTTTAGGATGGGCGAATAGCAGATGTAAAGCCCATTGTACTGTGTACAACCACACTCAGATTTTAGGGTAGGCCTGCAGTGGAGGGGCGGCCTCATTAATACGTACTGCCTGCGTGCCTAGGTACATAACTAGGAGCCGAACCCATCAAGAAATCTCACAATGATCACATCCTTTTATTTTTTACATTAGAAACCTCAGCTTCGTTGATTTTATTTCCTTTGTCATCGCTATGACCCTTCACTATGACAGCCCACAAAACAACTGATTCCACACCTCCCTCGAGGAATGTATCTCATACCCCAGAATCCAACGTGGAGGCCGTTTCCAGCCCCAAGACTCAGAACGATGGTTTACTCCAGACAATCTATTCTCCTCCCGTTTCCCCCATGTCCAGATTCTTTGGTCCCTCACAGGATGGTGCCGACTTCAATTTGCCGTGGGATATAGATCCCAGCCAACCCTCGCTATTCCAGTGTCGTTTGGGGATAGATCTCACTACCGCCGAGCCAACGCAGCTTCAGCCAACTCATGAGTGGTTATCAATGAATCCAACGTTCGACCCTACGCAGGTTGAGGTCGTCCAGGGTCAAATGCTGATAGATTCCGCCGAAGAACCGACGCAGCCACAGTCAACTCGAGATCAGTCGCCAATGAATCTTACCAGGGAGCCTGAAGCACTGGAACAATACAAGGGCTTCATTCGCTCCCAATACCTCGACCATGGCCAGTCAGTATCGTCCGTTCTTGACAAGCTGAAGAGTCAGAACATAAACGCCACGTTCGTGTGCTTGTGATTTCCTCCGTCTCAACAGATAACTGACCAAGTTTTGAACTTTTCAGAAAGCATCGACTAGAAGAGCGCCTTAAAAGATGGGGGTTCTTCAAGAAGATAAAAAAACGTGCATGGCGATATCTCGATTATAAAATCAGGAAACGCAAGGACCAGGGGAAGGACAGCGAGGTGGTCCTCAGTGGCAAAGTATTGGATATAAGCCAAACCATCAAGGGGACGAAGGATAATCACAAATCCGATACCTTGACCTTGGTTGCTCAACGTAAGACGAGCCCGTCTCCTTTCAGGCTTTTCAAACTAATTTTCTAATACGATAAATTCAACCAGGCCTATCCTCCCCGTCACCTCCCACCCAACCATACCTTCATCTTGGCACGCCACCACCACTTCCAATGGACTTTGAGTGGCCAAAATCCCTACCCTGGCAGATATTCAAAAAGAAATTCCAGACTTGTAAGTTGAGTTCCAACAGTATGCTATAGGTGGCTAATGTTATTTGTTCTAGTGGCCGGCGAGTTTGAGCAGTTTGACTCTAGCCACGGAATTCTCACAATCGTTTTCGCCCAGACCAATAGGGATGCATTTGCACAACCCCGGGGCCTCGATTCGCGCACTTTCATCTCCAGATTGGCAACAGATATCGGCATGGTAATGCCAGACGAGAACAGAGAAGACCTCCTATACACAATCCAAGACATGCAAGAGAACCGCACAAGGGGATCCGTATTTCATTGTCTCAGGATGATCATCTACCACCTCTCCAACAACCTTCTTGAACTCGACACCCCTGAGACATGCTCGTTGTTTTTTGATGGCCTCAGAAACATCGGCATTCTGGGCCCTCGGATGCATCTCAGGGATCTTCGCGACGAAGACACAACCGTCAAGGCATTCGTAGAGAATTTATTCCAGAAGGCCATCGATTGGGTAGTGAAAGAGACCATAACCGATGAACAGACTCTAGAGCTTATCAAATTGCTCCTCAGTTCGGGTCAAGATCCCAATCTCGCATTTTGGATACCGGGCTTGGACAATAACTTCACCCCTCTCCAAGCGGCGGCACTAATGGGCCACACAGAGCTGGTTAAGCTGCTTCTCGAGTTTGGTGCAAAGGACAACCGCAACAATCCCCTTGGCGAATCAGCCGCGTCACTTGCGATGGTGTCTGAAGTTTCTGGTGCCATTAAGTGGCACATCGTGGACGCTATACTTGAAAGTGGGAGCTCAGTCAACTGGGAAGAGCTCCTTCTCACAACGATCCAGCAACGCGACATGGACTTGGTCAAAGATGTCTTGGGCTGGGGTCCTGATGTCACCAAAGCTTCCAGAGATTACCACTCTCCGATCTTTGAAAAGAATGCACTGAGCTTCGCTATTTCGGCCGGCAAGGATTTTGTGAAGGAGATTTTGGTTTATGCCCAAACTCAAGGTAATTTGGAGGCCTCCTTTATTACGCCAGACGTCTTCATTGCCGCCGCTATTGAAGGGGATGCCGAAACTATCCGTCACCTGCATTCAATCCGCTCCATTGGTTCTTGCGAAAACCAGCACCACATTACTCCGTTGCGAGCAGCAGTGTCAGCCGGTCAACGGAGCACATGCGAAGTGCTTCTTGACCTCTACGGCGGATTGTCACCTGTTCTCCTCTTCCTCGCCGCCTTCCGAGGTCATGAAGATTTATTACGCTTCCTACTTCACAAAGGGGTTGACGTGAATGCAACCATCGATTGGGATAACTGCGGAGAGTGTGTCAGGGTAAGCGGAGGCGCTGTTGATCGATTCAAAGCTGGACAGTCTCCCACAGCTCTCCGCCTGTTGAAATCTGTACGGAGTGGCCAATGGCATTTATATTCAAATTGCATTGCAATCTTGATCGAAGGAGGCGCCCGCTTGGAGGGTGACGAGGTATACTTGTTTGCAAAGCAACGGCTTGTAGAGCCACTTCTCGCCGCGCTGGCTCGTGACGGAACCCTAGACAAACAGGACTCTTCAGGAGAAAGTGCGCTCCAAGCTGCGTTTGCAGGTTTCTGCAATGGTCTCGGTATGGGGTTTACTCAAAGGCGGGTCGAGATTGTGAAATTTCTCTTGAAATCCGGGGCGAAGTTGTCTGGAGGAGAGGTTGTTTCGGCGATCCGATGTAAGGACGTGGAGTTATTCACGCTTCTGACGAGCTCTAGAAAGAGCTTTCAGGATAATGACGGTTCTGGAATGTCTGCTCTAGAGGCAGCAATCCTTTCTGGACATCCCACTTTGATTGAGCAAGTGCTTCCATCATATGCCGACCATTACGACCCAGGATCACTATGCGCGGCGGTTCGAGAACAACATCCGTACTTTATCGACTCTCTTCTCACCAATCGTCCGCCACTGGCGGCTTACGATGCCTTGGAAGGTACAGCAGTTGGCATTGCCGCCATGTTCGGAGACGTCAATCTTTTGCAAAAACTCCTCAATCATTTCCAAGACGTCTGGGAACCCAACTCTGCATTTTTACCTCCCTTGTCGAAGCCGGGCAGATACTATAACCCCTTTTGGCGCCGCTCTACATCTACTTCACCGGAACTATCCAAGACAAGTCCCCTTTCCTTTGCGGCCTTCTGCACGGGCCGTGAAGGATTCCGCATACTTCTGGACCGAGGATGTCGTGCCGATCTCTTCACTTGGACGGTCATAGCCGATAAAGAGAACCTCCCGTGTCTAAAGTTGCTAATCGAACATGGACAGCGGCTTAATGGCCTCTCTCTGTCAGCTTCTGTCAACAAACCACCATTGTGCATCGCTATTGAGAGGAAGAACACCCAGATGGTTAAGTACCTGCTAGAGGCTGGAGTGAACGTCAATCACTACGACTGTAATATCGCGTACAGTCGCTCGCCACTTCAGTTGGCGGTGGAACTAGGTGACTGGCAACTCGCGAGTTCTCTCATAGATAAGGGAGCAGACATCAATGCGCCACCATCAGTTCAGGGAGGGGCCACCGCCCTGCAGCTTGCTGCCATGAAAGGATATATTGTATTGGCACGTCTCTTGCTTGTTGGTGATGCCCGGGTCAATGATCGAGGGGCCAAGCGGTACGGAAGAACGGCGCTAGAGGGAGCGGCCGAACACGGGAGGCTTGATATGCTGGAACTCTTGATTGAGCATAGGGCTCTTGCCCCCGGAAATGGGCGCTGTCAAGTTATCCGAGCAGTAAAGCTTGCAACGGGGGAGGGTCATCACACTATCGCGGAGCAATTGAGACAGAGGTGCAAGTGGACGGAGGAGGACGAGGATCTATTTGTGAACGGAGACTTCTTCGGTTTAGAGGTAGACTTTGAGGATCATTGTTGTTGTGATGAGATTGGGTGTATCTATAACTTGTCTGAGAGTGAAAACATAGAATCGGAAGGGGGATATACTGAGGGTGAAGAGACATGTGGTACTGGCTCTGACATGGAGGATTGAACTTTGAATGGGGAGCTTTCTTGTTTAGTTAAGGTCACTCTGTTTAAATCTACACGCTTTAGACGATCGATCTTGTCTGTCGGTTATCCAACTTATCCCGGCTTCAACTATAATAAAGAATATATTTCCGCATTTGGGCCGTGCTTTTTAGCCCACTCAGCGAGTTCTACGGTCGGTGAACAATCCATTTGGTAGCATGGACTGTTTACTTTGTTTGGTTTATTCCCTCGGCCGTGGCTACCAACATACAATCTTGTATGTCGGTTAGCCCGGGTTCACCTATACTAAAGAACACATTAGCCACCAACATACAGACGATGATTATTGCACGCTTTTTCAATGGCTTCTCAGGGAGTGCTTTCTTGGCAGTCTCTGGTGGCGCAATCAGCGACCTCTTCCATCGAGATGAGATCCAGGCGCCAATGGCTCTCTTCTCAGTCTCGCCCTTCCTTGGGCCATCAGTAGGACCCATACTGGGTGGCTTTATCAACTACAATGTGAATTGGCGCTGGCCTTATTACACGCTTCTTATCTGGAGCGATGCTTTGCTTGCTGCGATTGTCTTGATGGTCCCTGAGACATATCGTAAATTTCCCCCTTTCTGGAGTCGAAATTCTACACGAACCAACCATAAACTCTAGACCCAGCTATCTTGAAGAAGGCCAAAATGATGCGAAAAACAACAGGCGATAACAGATGGTTCGCGCCCACGGAAAAGAACCAAAAGAGCCTCATCACAGCCCTTAGATACTCTCTACTGCGGTCCTTTTAACTTCTCATCTTCGAACCCATATGCCTCAACCTATGCCTATTCTCAGCTATCCTTCTCGGAATTCTCTATCTCTTATTCGGTGCATTCCCCTTGGTCTTTACTGGTCTCTATGGATTCAACCTGTGGCAAGTTGGGCTCTCGTTCTTCGGCATAGGAGTCGGGCTTATTATCGGCATTGCACGAATCCTATTTGGCACCGAGTGCATGTCAGCCTCGTTCGTCGCGCGGAGATGGAAACGGGCATCAAAGGAATCAGCGAGCCCGAGTTCCGGCTCCCGCCGGCAATTGCTGGGGTCTTTCTTGTACCCCCATCGGTATCTTCTGGTTTCCGTGGTCTATATATCCCGAGGTACACTGGGTTATACCCATAATCGGATCGGGACTCTTTCGCGCAGGGTGACTGCCAAACGATTCTATGGCATTGAAAAGCCCTTATATTGGACCTGAACTAACGACGACAATTAAGGAAATTCTCTTATTTACAGGCATTTTCACGTTCTTGGTAAGTTGCGCACATTTCACAGAAGCTGGCTCCAGCGCTGATCAGCGGAATGGATCGATGTGTATCCCGAGTTTGCAGCAAGTGCGTTGGCTGCAAACACATTTGTGCGGTGTGTCTTATATGCATCGGGGTAGACTTTTAACTTGGAGGGTTTTCAGCACGTGTAAAATTAATTAAAGAATTCTGCCCCTTTCTCGAGAAGCTCGGTTTG
Source organism: Fusarium duplospermum (assembly GCA_003946985.1). Classification (NCBI taxonomy): domain Eukaryota; kingdom Fungi; phylum Ascomycota; class Sordariomycetes; order Hypocreales; family Nectriaceae; genus Fusarium; species Fusarium duplospermum. The sequence continues at coordinate 5,833 of NKCI01000357.1, read as the reverse complement.
TACTTCAACGAGCCAGAGCACGCTATCTTCTATACCTAAACCTTCAACCTCTTGAGTCACGCCAGCAGCCATAACCCAATTCTGGGTGTCATATTGGTATTACTGTGGGTTGTCTGATTTAGCCGAGGATAGCAACTTCACCACTGACAAAGAAAAACGATACCCGAATGTCCGTCTAAGTTTGGGATCGTCGTCATAGTGGTTTGCCAAGCTAGAGCCGAGCCGTTGTGGATGGCTTGGCAACCTTAATGATCGGAGCTACCGGCTCTGTGACGTTACAGCGGGTGATTAGCGAGAGCTGAACCTCGGCGCTGACATAAAGTTTCTGTCTAACGCCAGCCATAACTCTATTTCTATCCAGATAAAGCTGAGTCTAGAGGATGTGGTTGAGGGAACTCGGCGTTGTGCGATTATGTGGCGTCACTATCGAACGCTTTCTAAAGCCGGTTCATACTACTTTGGCGTCATTTGTCCTCCTTGTTATAACGAAGTATAATATCTCGAATCTATATATGATCGACGATTCCCCGAATCCCCCCTCTTCGTTGTTTCATCATTCTCATAACCACCAATCAATTCCGAAATACATCTTTAAACAAACTCCTTACAATCAGATCTCTTGAAAGGGATATTTTACCAGAACAACCACACAGATACACTTTTACCTAATCCCGACAAGCAACTTCTCAATCAACCACACAAAAGACAACTGAAAACCACTTCAATATTCACAATGTGCCTCCCCGTTCCACGTAGACAGCCCCGCGCCGTTGTGGTGGGCCCTCGTCCAGTCACTGTGGTTCACCACCATCATCACGGAGGCCATATGGGCATGGGCGGTCCACGGATGGGTATGGGAGGCCCGCGAATGGGCGGCCCTCGCATGGGTGGAGGAATGATGGGAGGAGGACGACGTATGGGTGGACGTCGCTGCTGAGAGCCTTGCTCGCAGCCTGAGTATTAGTAGGGACCAAGAGGTTGAGATATGTGTTCTTTTTGTGTATAATAGATCTTTCGGGATGGGAATTAGATGTAACGCGATTTATTTGAGTAAATTAAGGTCCTAAATATCATGTTTCTTGTCATATGAACCGTTACTTGAACACAAATGGAAGTGGTTCTCTTGATATGTGATGCTCTTGCTCTGTGATCACTCGATTTTCGCACAGTGATGTACACTTGTGAACCCAGATATTCTTCTTCTACTAGGGCAGTTCTACAGCCAGAACTAACTCTATTCCCGACTCTCATCGCCCGATAGACACAGGGTACTCTGTCGTCTCAATCTTCTCCGGGTAGACCAAACCACCCTGGCGACGCACCTCATCCATGACATCCATGACAGCAATAGTCTCGCTCAAATCCATCTGCCTTCCCTCCTTCCTCCCTTCAACAATAGCAAACGCCGCCTCATCAGCCTCCCAGAACATACCCTGACCCTCACCCTCCGGGTTCATGAAAGTCAAGAATCCATTGAACCAGCCACTGCCCTTGCCGGGACCAGGCTGCGTCCAGGTCTTTTCTTCAACGGACCCATCGTTGAGTACGATCCTTGTGGTTTTGGGACACTGCGGGACGTCGAAGAGCTGCAGCTCGCCTAGCTCTCCTTGGATCCGCACGCAGGGTTGAGACTTGGGATCACTACGAACATTTCCGATCCGGATGGACGTTGTAGCAATGGCGTGGGCGTCGCCACCAGAGGTAGCGTCTCGGGGGAAAGTCAGAAGAATGGTTGTGGTCTCGTCCGCAGATGTTTGCTCATACTATTATTATTAGTACGTGAGGCCTTCAAAGTATATGGCTCGAGAACTTTCCTTGGTAATAGCAGCAGTCACCTTTGGAGGAGTCTTCTTAGCCTGGGTCTGCCAGAACACCAGGAAGGGCCAAGTAAGACTGTAAACTCCAAGATCCAACAACGCACCGCCAGCAAGATCCGCATTCACCATTCTGTGCTTTCCGTCGCTAAAGTTCGTCTCAGGAGATAGCCTAGCACTGGCATCTGAAAACACCCTGTAGATCTTCCCCAGCTTGCCCGAAGTAATAGCCTCTCTGACATAGTTCGTCAAGGGAAAGTATCTCGTCCAGAACGCTTCCATCAGCAATAATCCCTTCTCCTTTGCTATCTCTACCAGAATACGCGCCTGCTTGGCATTCACTGTAAAAGCCTTTTCGCATAGCACATGCTTGCCGGCTTCCAAGCAAAGCCTGACATTCTGGTAATGGTGTGAGTGGGGGGTAGCAACGTAGATGATTTCAACGTTGGGGTCTTTGACGAGTTCATCGTACGAGCCGTAGGCCTTTGCAGTCGAAGAGGCTCCTACATCTTTGAGGAAGGATTCGGCTCGTGCGGCTGAGCTCGATGAGGCTGCTGCGACGACGGTATGCTTGATGTTGCTGACGTCTCGAGTCTTGGGATCAACCAGGAGATCCTTTGTGCTGGGGCTTGTCAGTGAATGGACTGATTGTTAGAAGAGACGACCATACAATGTAATTGAGATTGCACCAGTGGCAAGGATTCCCCAGCGGACTTCACGAGGAGCTGCCATTTTGTTTAACTTTTCAGATAGATGGAGGTTTCAGATAGATAGAAGGAAAGATAGATGAGCAGTAGCTAAACAGTCAGTTCGAAAGGCGCATCGTCGCCCTCTTTTAAAAGACGAAGCCCCTCACTCCCAGGATTGACCTGGTTTTACTGTTGTCAAATCAGCTGGCATAGAGTTGTGGGGATAGACATCGGCCGAGAGTCCGCGAGAGCTAATGGGAGTACGTCCGACACTCCGCGAAAAATGGTGCGAGGAAACTCCGATCCCCGATGACGTCGAGAGCTCATTATAACCGGGCGGCTAAATTCTAAACGAGGCCTTCGGGTTAGAATACGACGAAGGCTGCCAAAGAGAACGAGGGTCCTCTTTTCGTAACCATGATACCTAAGTTGTCAAGTCTACTCTCATAGCAGATAGAGGTTGGGCGAATTTGTAAGCATTCGGCGTGACTCATGGCTAATAAATCATCAAACTCTCTTCTGTTCGTTCCAGTATCTAAATCTAAACTATGGTCATGAACGCCATATCTACATATTTCCCTGTGAAGCAGCAATATAAGACCTAAATGCCTCTGCAAATAGCAGAAGGTATCTTCTACTTTTGCCTTTGGCATAGTGGTTTATTTTATTCCACATTCCCGCTACTACCCAGGGCATTCCTTTATCACACAAGGCCCATTTGCAACAGCCGGTTCCCAAATGCAACTAGATAATAGTCCCCGTATACCAATCCAAGATTGGCATACCGCCTTTTAGAGTACTGATTGTTATTAGCTGTGCCATATTTCAAGATTCCATCAAACGTCTGCAGAGTCTCGTCTTCCACCTCAATGGCATTTACGGATCCCTTGACCAAATGCGCCTTCTCGGGTGCCTGTGCAAAACCCAACAACTCCCTGACGATGTCAAGAGCTGCTCGGCGGTACCGCCCGGCGAGATCGTCCTCGCCAAGTGCCGCCATCGCCTGAGAGAGTACTAACAGTCCATTTGCAGCGATGGAACCGGCCGAAGAGTCGCGGAGGGGATTTTCGCTGTCGTCAATGGGCGCGTCAAAGTCCCAAAGTGGCACGTAGCGACTACCCATGGGTATGCATTCGAGGGCCGTCTCTAACCGGTATAGGAAGTACTCGGCGAGGCCACATGCCGCTCGTACGAATATCTTATTCTTCGTTGACATGAACGTCTGCGCATAACCTAGGATGGCCCACGCCTGGCCTCGTGCCCATGTAGATTCGTTATCATAGCCCTGGTGCGTCAGTCGAGCCTTTAGCTCGCCGGTTCGGGGGTCGATGTTGGCGACGTGACAGGTAGAGTACCATGGCCCCGTGTAGCATCCCTTGGACAGAGGAACAGGCTTCTCTTCGCGGAGATGCGACCGGAGCAAAACGTGTGCATGTGAAGTGGCTATATCGTAGAGTTCCTGCCCATCAGGACAGTGCTCAGCGGCATAGAAAAGCAGGTCCAGGTTGCACAGGCTGTCAATGATAAGGATCATATTCTCTGTCTGGTCGCGGATCTCAAGGTTCTTCTTTAGGAGTATTATTAGTAGCTACGAGAGACCAAAATAAAGCATATATAAAAAAGGTTAAAAGAGCTTTATTTTTCTTTATTAAGGTTATAATAAAAATAGCTATTTATAGTAACTAAGTGCCTTATATAGGGCTTATATACGCGGATTTAATTAATTAGGGCGCGAGTTATTATAATATACCCCTTATGTTATTATACCTATATATAAAAGGGTATTTAATTAAATATAGAAAAATTACTTAATTAGGTATTATAAATAGCTTTATAATACCTAATAAAAAAATAATAAGAAATATACCTAAAAGGGCTATATATATAAAGGAAAATTACTTTTTTAATTAAATATAATTATAAATAAAAATATATTTTTTTAAGAGCTTTACCTTAAGATAAAATTATTATAGTTATAATAAATTATAGCTTAAATAATTTTATTTTTTTAATTTCTTATTATTATATGCCCTAACCATATAGGTTCCCTATATAATAAATCTAGCTCTATAATAGCTAAATCTAATAGCTATTAAGTAGAAATTATTAACTTAGATTAAATTACTTCTTATATCTTCTTTATATTATAACTTATATTTCTTTTAACCTTATAGCTATTAGAGCTAGCTATATACTCTTTACTTTTAGTAATACTTAGACCTCTAACTAAAGCCTAGAGAGCTATAATAATTAATAATAATTAATACTTTATTTAATATAACTTATATTTTATTTAATTAGCCTATTATTAAAAATAAATAAAATATTAAAAAAAAAGCCTTAATTTTTTTATTTAAAAATAATACCTTAATACTTTTATTTTTATTACTAAGTAAAATAAATCTAATAAATTCTTATATTAATTCTAAGCTTATTATATTTAAATCTATTTAAATAAGTATTATATTAAGTAATTATAAGCTTATTAATAAAAATAAAAATTATTAAAATAAAATTTAATTACCTTAGGTAAATCTAAACCTTTCTTATATAAAACCCCTCTTTTAAATATAAGAAATAAATTTTTATTAAGCTAATTATACTTAAAGACCTTATAGAGCTTTCTTATTAAATTATTAATAAATCTAATAAATTTTATAAAGACCTAGTATTAATTATAAAAAAGCTATTATATTACTAAAATATAATAGACCTATATATTATTAAAGTAACTTAAGAAATTACTAAAAGGATTATTAAGAAAATAAAATATAAAAAAGTATTATTATTAAATAATAAACTCTTAGTTTATATATTATTAATAGATATAATTAATAAATTAATAAAATTTATAGCTAGATTATTAAATATAATTACCCTTAAAAATTAAAAAAACCTTAAGGAATTAAAAGTATTATTAGCTCTAAGGAAATAAAAAACCTTAAATTAATTAATATTATTAAACCTAATATAAAGCTTTAAACTTAATACTTTAAATAATAAATATTTTATTATTAAAAATACCTTAAATCTCTAGTTTTTATTTAATCTTATATTAAGATAATAAAATTATTTAAGTTTTTATTAGCTATTAGGCTAATTAAGGGCACTAAAGGCCTTAAACTTAGCGCTAAAATAAATAAAAACTATTATAGACCTATTAAATATAATTAAAGATAATTATATATTATAACTCTAAGTTAAAATAATAAATTTAATTAAGATAAAATTATAAAGATTATATAATATAATTAAGAAAATATTAATTTTAGATAATATAAGATAAGAAATAAAAAAGTTATATTAATATTTCTTAATTATAAAATAAAT
>NKCI01000356.1:0-25432 GCA_003946985.1 Fusarium duplospermum | reverse complement strand
TTTTTTTTGCTTACCGGCAGGTGGGTATTACCGGCAGGTGGGTACTGCATGGTAGTCTCCAGAATCTCGAGGCATGTTTTTTTCCTGGATAGTTCATCAATGACAAAGCTAACCCATAGAAAAGTCCCCTCAGCGCGTTTCAAGAGTGCCTTCTTAACCCGGGAGCGGATGTCATCAAATCCTGGTATTCTCGCCAGCGGCTTCAGACGAGATGAGACGAATGTCTTGACGTCCTCATTCACGTTTTCTTCGTTGTCTGGATCGACCTTGATGCCAGGGAACGCATCCAACTTCTCAAGGTCGCGACCTATCAACGCCAGTCTGAGCCCGGCACTGTCCCTATTCCAAGTCTGCGATTTGCAATAGCCGTAGAGTGTCTTTACCAGCTGGCGTGACGAGTGGCATTCATCGACTCCATCGATGATGCAGAATGTTCTGGGGAGTCCCGGCTGCGTGAAAAGTTTCTCCAGCACCGCCCACAGGCATTCGAAACTTGACAGAGCAAACTCAGTCTTTTCGGGAGTGTCGAAATACCTCAAAGCCTGCTGGACCTCAGGTCCTTCAATGCTGAACTCGAGGATCTGATAGATCAAGCTCCGCAACACGTTGATGGGGTTGTTGTGCCTCTCGTCCTGAAACAGGCAGAAGTAGGACAATAGGCGATCATCCGTCCCTTCGCAAAGCTTCTCGACCTCTTCGTTGAGGAAGAGTGACAGAACGGTTTTTCCCCTACCAGGGCCGCCCGATATCCATATAAGCCGAGACTCCCCAGCGAACCAGGCTTGATAGTGTGGGTTTTTTCGGATCCATTCGCAAGTGCCGGGCGTTCTTTGGCCTTTTGAATTGATGACGGTCGTTCGGTCAATCTTCGGGTCGCTGATGAAGAGAGCATTGCGACATTGCATGATCTGCTCTTGGATCGTCACTGCGAGTCTTTAGCGAGCCAGGCCATGTTATTGCCGGGGCTCTTACATTGCTGAACATCCCCGATGGTACAGTCTTTGAAGTTTCCAGCCAGGGAGATTCCTCCATTCGATGCGGAAACATTGTGGATTTCCTGTCGGGTCGCTGGCTGACCGTTGTCCATTGGTTGCGGTGGTTGGGCTGGCATGACGGTAGCGGGGAATTAAGTTGCTGATTCAAGGCGGGCTGCTGCTTGGGCGCGGATTTATGCCAAAGAGTAACCTCCCTTGTTGAAATTATGCCCTAGAGTCATATGGAGGGCAGGCTGGACAACCAAGAGGTTAGCCACGAGCAAGGTTGATTCCCATGACCACTAATCATCGTGTCTATCCTCACAGCCTGATCCTAAATGGACGAGACCTGCAGAACCGAGACCTAAATATAGCTGCTCGCTCTGATTATGGCTCATTCTACGCCTTGGTGGCGCTTCGGTGCAATCTTTCAGGAAGCCCATCTTCAGCTGAAAAACGGCAGCCTACAGGCCTCTGTGGTTCCCCTCACAAGTTACCTTACTCTGGTTGAGAACCTTTGGGACCCAACTACATACCGCGAGAAACTCGAACCGTTCCCTTTCACTGTACGCCTTGGCCGAAAATGGCCGATCCTCTTAGTGTCACCGCCTCGGTTGTAGGTATTGTTGCTGCTGCTGTCCAGGGCGTGCAGCTCCTCTCCAACACCATCGACAAAATCCGGAACGCTCCCGAAGCCGTGAGGAGTATACAAGATGAGATCCAGCAACTCAAGCCCACCCTGACTCAACTGGAGTCTGCCATCAATGAGGGACGACCTGGGCTTATTCTAGGCTCTGAAACCAACCAGGCGCTCAAGAACTGTCACCGAGTTTGCACCAAGTTCGATCTCGTCTTTCGGTTATCCCGACTTCAACTATGATAAAGAACACATTTCCAGCACATCATAGCATCATAACCCGATGCTAACACAGTGTTGCACCAAGTTCAGCGAGTCCCTCAACCACTGGATGAGACGTTCCATCGATAATAAAATGTCCATGATCGACAGTGCAAAAATTGGGATTTTCCGCCAGGATCAGATCCGAACACTGAAAGAACAGCTGAACGGGTGTACCAAGATACTCGGTGTCACCCTTGAGACTGCCAACTAGTTTGTTTTGCCCCTATACCGACAGCGAATCACACAAACTTTCTAACGCGTCCGATAGTCTCGGAATGGCTCGACAAGAGGGTATGATAAAGGAACTGAGAGACCAAAATCTAGGGCATCAAGAAACCCGTCTCAGTAAAAAGCTCACCGGGGCTAATGAGGATCGGGAAGCCTTGGTGCTGTACGAGGCCGAAGCCCTGGCATCAAGCGACGTTGAAGATAAACAAGACTTGATTCACGAACTTGGCCAGCAGCGTGCCATGATCAATGCATACCAGGGGATCTGCGAAAAGGCCTTGAAGACCGTCGTGTTTGAGCGAACCGGGCAGATTATCCGCGACGTCAAAGTCACGGACAATAGCGTGGTTTTGACGGGGTTTGTCAACGCAGAAGGGGAAGAGATGCGTATCGAACAGGGTATTTCACAGATTGCCGCAGACGGGCGCAGCATTGCAGTTGCTGGTGTTGTGAACAATGTGGATTTTGTAGCTTTGTATTCGCAAATGCAGCAGCCGAAGTAGGTCAAGCCATGTCCGAGGGAGGCCAGCCTTTCATCATGCAAATAGGTATGAGTCTTCGACCACGGGCAGTAAGAAGGCTTAAGAATGGTTACTCTGTTAGCATTGTGATATGATGCCATGATGTATTGGAAGTGTGTTCTTTGTTATAGTTGAAGCCCGGCCCGAGATAGGATAACTGAGCGAGAAGATCGAGGGAGGCTCAGATGATTCAATGATAGCTCATGAATTGTACTTCTTTTTGCCTCCGTAGTTTGGTTGTCTCATTTTTGTGCTAAAACTCCCTGACCACTCCCATAATCGTTCTCTACTGACCATTGGGCCTTTAGTCAACATAATTAACATCTATCTTACATGACCGCGTTTACCTCTCATTCGCGTTTAACTCTTCTATCTTGAATGCCTCTGGGTATAATTCCACCATCTTGTCATGGGCCTTCTGAGCCCTGTTCTTGAGATCCCATTCTGCATCTATTCTAGCTGCATCTTCAACCTCCTGGAGCTTGGAAGCCCAGAGCTTCCACCTCGCTGGCGTCACCTCAACGCGATACTTCTTTGAAGGCCGTTTCACCTCCTTGATGTAGGTATCTCCAGCGATCAGAATGTAATTGGCCTGGGCAACGAGCTGGGCCTTTCTGCCAATGTTGCTTGACAGGTCTCCCGAGGTACGTGTTTCGAAGGCACTTTCGAAATCACCAGAAATCCACCGTGTTCCATCAGCGTCCAGTAGACCTACACTGAAAAGCTTCGCCAACAGAGCTGATTTGTTAACCCACGAATCAGAAGATTGGCTTCCAGTCCGGAACTCGTTGTCCCTGGTAACTCCCTCGGCTGTAGACGGAAAAAGTTATCGGTATTAGACTAATAGGTCATTGGGATGGCTTCTACTCACCATGACTTTCATTCCAAGCGTCGGCCGCAGCGGCCTCCAGCCCCCATCTGAAATAGACGAATTGAGGGTCCTATTAGTTGTTAGCTCACCGATCAATGACACTTAACAGATGAGGGGAGCTCATCTCTTTTTTAAACTCGTCTGCTGCATCCCGCTTGAGACCAATCAAGAAATTGGCAAGCCTATCATGTCTGATATCCGTGAAGGAGACTTTGCCTACTGTCTCAAAGACAGCGATGGATATCTCATTCAAGACATCTCCAGCAGCGTACTCTGACGGCTGTCTTCTCCCAAAGTCCTCACCGGCGAAACCAGCAACGTAATGTTCGTTGAGCTTTTTGATGGCCTTGGAGACTGCACTGTCGTCATTGTCGGGTGCGAGGAGCAAATCTCGGACAATCTCGAAGTAAATGGCGCCCGAGTCAAATTGCCCATTTTCCTCGGCTATCCTGTCTTCGACATATGATAACCAAGGGGGCTTCTCTGAAGCTGCGGGCAGCCCGGCCTCTGTGGACTTTGGTTCATCGACGACATTGGTCATAGCGACAGACTGTGATAATTGCGAAAGAATAGAGTATGAGTAGGGAAAGTATCTGGTGGAAGGAGAGGAACTGACGGGGGCTCTTGGTTATGCAGAGATCGAGCAACAAACAAAACACAAGTTGCCAACGCCAGTTTGTTAATGGAGGTAGGTTGCTGCGCTGCCTGCGGAGAGGCTCAGCGGCAACGCAACAACCGTAATTCCTTTGCCGCCGTGGTTCGACTGCGCCATTTCGCATTGTCCAATCACATGGTCTCAGCGGCATGCGCGGCAAGACTTGGGTGACAGGATCGCCAGGTTCCCACTGTTTCAGTGCTTTCAGCGCTAAGAATTAAAATAGACGTCAACCAGCATGAAAGAGGGCCTGGGTATGCGGCCGGCGACCTTGAACGCCGCGGCTCACGGCCATGAACCCCCGGGAAATGGCACCATGACGACCCGGGAATCTGGGTGACCACCCCCTGTGTCTTGGAGCCGCGCTCTCTGCAACGGAACAAGGGTCTGATAGGAGAAGAGGCCTTGAGTTGACCCATTGAATGCAACCACGCCACTGTATTAGCATTGGGATATGATGCTATGATGTGCTGGAAATGTAATCTTTATCATAGTTGAGGTCGGGATAACCTAAAGACAAGATCGATGCTATGATATATTGGAAATGTGTTCTTTGTTATAGTTGAAGCCTGGCCCTCGATAGGATAACTGAGCTGGAAGATCGTGGGCACATGGCCTCCAATGGACGAGGATGCCGATGACCTCACAACGTATGAGACTCAGTATGCTCAAGGGAAGAGGCCAATAAATCCTCGACAGTCGAGGTGATGACATTTTTATTACGAGTTTGTTGTTTTGCGCATGGACAGGCGGGAAGCCTTATATAATGACTTTTATGGGAGGCTCGAGGCTTCAATGAGCAGCGTGAACACATGTCAGAGAGCTAATTGTTGACGTATATGAAGAGGCATGCCCTTAACAATCACTCTCCTTACTTCCCCTGTAAAAAGAAGTGACTTCCAGTGATGAGGTCGTGGCGAGCTCGCCAAAGATCATCGTGATCCGTCCACCACGTTGGCCTCATTCTTCCCCCAATAATGCGCTAGTCTCGCTCTTCAGAGAGCAGTAACATCCTCGACATCCACAATAGGGCCGAAGATATGTGTCCCGGAAAATATCATGGCGTATCATGATCCTTCAAATTGTCATGACGTTTGAGGCGACTGGCAAGAGTAGGGCGGAATTGCCAAAAGCGGAATCCCCGGGCAACCGGACTGACCGATACCTGATCAACTTTCGGGCATGGTTAACATCTGGCCAAGGAGCCATGAGGGTCTAGACTCTGACTATCTTTTTACTCCCTAAGAGCCAATTTAAGACACAGAGTAACAACCTTGGGGATATGTCCTACTCGGACGCCAGTATTGTTCAAGTACAAAGTGTTTAGTAGGGGTGGGAGGGAAGGCTTCACACGTCAGACATATCTACTTCGTTCAATTGTTCACAGTGATATGTACTTCATGATACGAGATCCCGTAAAACAATCTTGACGGATTCGCCCATAAACTTCTCTTCGAAGATACCAAGTGAGGCATATCTGGGGAGTACCTTGCCACTCCTGCCCCCTTCCCCTGTTGCGGGGCCGACCTCGTGTAACATCGTGCCCCTTGAATTGTCTTGCTCCCCAGCTTTTCCCCATACTCCAACTCTGTAAACTTTGTCATGGATGCCCCGTTCCGATTGGAGGGTTGTCACGAATCTGACTCGGGATAACCCCGTCACTAGCCTGGCATCTAGCCCAGGTTGGCTTCTCCATCTGGGGGAAGAGGCTTCCCCGGGCTAGGGGAATCGATTGAGTAAGGGGATTCAATGCCACCCTCGAAGTTTCCAGCTTTATATATAAAGAGTGCCGGATCGCTCCTCGGCAGATCAGTCAACAGTACCAACCTCCATTCTACTCGAATCAAGTCTTCTCATTGTTCTCATTTACTTCCTTATTTTCGTCCCTCTCACCAACTACACCATGGGGTTCCTCCGCAAAGCTTCTCTGTCTCAGCCAGAAGGCGAGGCAGGAAAGACATGGCCAGCCATTGCAATAGGCTTCTTCGTTGCCTTTGGTGGAGTCCTTTTCGGCTACGGTATGATGATGCCCCTACTACGCAGTGTCTCTCAAGGCTGACTGGTTTTACAGATACTGGAACGATCTCGGGTATCCTTGCTATGCCTTACTGGCAACGTCTTTTCAGCACCGGTTACGTCGATCCCAACGGTGACCCCAATATTACGACCGCACAAGAGTCCACAATCGTGTCTATCCTTTCGGCCGGTACCTTCTTCGGTGCTCTTAGCACAGCTCTGTTCAGTGATTACCTCGGCCGACGACCTGGTCTTATAATTGCTTGCTGGATCTTCAACCTTGGAGTTGTTCTTCAGACCATCGCTACCGCTATTCCGATGTTCAGCGCCGGTCGGTTCTTTGCTGGCTTTGGCGTTGGTCTCGTCTCGGCAATGAGTATGCCTCTTGCTGCCATACTACTTAGCTACAGTAACTAATAAGTTGACCAGTTCCTCTGTATCAATCCGAAACAGCGCCAAAATGGATTCGAGGTGCCATCGTTGGAGCTTACCAGTGGGCCATCACGATTGGCCTCTTGCTAGCTGCGGTCGTGAATAATGCGACGGGTATGAGGAACGATACAGGATCATACCGCATTCCCGTGGCTGTTCAATTCGCCTGGTCGCTGGTTCTATTCTTTGGCATGCTGGTTCTTCCAGAAACACCTCGATTCCTCATAAAGAAGAATCAGCCTGAGAAAGCTGCACTCTCGCTTGGCCGGATCCGCCGTCTCCCCTCTGATCACCCCGCCGTCCAAGCAGAATTGGCAGAGATCCAGGCTCGCCACGAGTACGAGAAGAACCTTGGGCAGGTGTCTTATCTGGACTGCTTCCGTCCGCCTCTGCTGAAGCGCCAGATCACGGGCATGGCCATCCAAGCCTTGCAGCAGCTCAGTGGCGTGAACTTTGTTTTCTATGTATGTAAAAGCATTTTGACTTGATCAAGATCCTCTGGCTAATTGATGATTAGTACGGCACCAAATACTTCCAGAATTCTGGCATTTCCAACGGCTTCATCATCTCCATGGTCACTTCCGCGATCAATGTTGCCTCGACAGTCCCTGGAATGTACGCCATCGACCGTTGGGGCCGCCGGCCTCTTCTCCTATGGGGAGCCATTGGCATGTGTGTTTCTCAGCTAATTGTTGCTGCCTGTGGAACTCTCTCAACTGGTCAGGATGCCTCCACTGGCGAGATCTTTGTGAAGAACATGGCTGGGCAGAAGGCTTCTGTGGCCTTTGTCTGCATTTACATCTTTTTCTTCGCTTCCACTTGGGGCCCGTTGCCTTGGGTTGTGAACGGCGAGATTTTCCCCTTGACAGCCCGGGCCAAAGGTATCAGCATGTCTGTCGCCACCAATTGGCTCCTCAACTGGCCATCGCTTTCTCGACGCCATACCTTGTTAACTACGGCGAAGGCTACGCAAACTTGCAATCCAGGATTTTCTTTGTCTGGTTTGGGGCTTGCTTCCTCTGCATCTTTTTTGTGTACTTCTTTGTTTATGAGACGAAGGGTCTTTCGCTGGAGGAAGTTCAAATCTTGTACGATGAGGTTTCTGTTGCTAGCAAGTCTGTCCATTGGAAGCCTTCCGCCACCATGGTACAGATTCAGGGCGGTCAGGTCGAGGGAGAGAAGGGCATCGCCACCGGGGAGTTGAGCGCCTCGCACCATGAGGGCAAGTCTTCGGAGAGCGCCTAATGACTATCGCTCGAAGACCGAATTGGTGTGGTCCGTGGTCATGTCACTCCATGCACTTGTTTTGTGCTACTTGCTCATGCGGTATTGAGAAGTAGATCGAGTACATAGAACGGAAATCTAGGTTGCATCTTTTCTCATGCTACCTAGGATCTAATATGGTCACTTATTTAAGGTTTCTTGTATCCTTTCTCTAAAGATTGTTTTTGAAGTTGATGACTGCTATCTGTTCGAGTTCCTCTCGCTTAAGACACGAGAAAATATGCCAGCATAAACAGCAAGACGATACTCAAAGGAAAACGTGAAGTTTTTAAATCGACTATAAACTCCCAGTCGATGCGATTAAATGCTAGTGGAGCTTGACACTGTTTCCAGTTGCTTGCAAGCATGACGCCCCCATTCCACCAATCCTTTCACAACGTTGAGACCTCAGCAAGACTGGAACCGCCACATCACGTTATGCCTTGAATGGAATTCTCACCTATGAAGCCCTTGGCCTGAATTGGCAGTGTACGCACATGAGTGACGAGGCTCCGGGACCGAATGTCAGGTAGCATGTTATTCCAAGGACGTCGCGTAATAGGGATCCGTCATGTCTCATCATGACTCTGTTCCCCAACAGGAGACGAACCTGGACCTGTTGTAATTGGCAACACCGTACACTTCTGGGTGCTATGTCGGGCCTTTGCCGGCCCTACCCCATGCCATGACTCGGCTTCATCCAATCAAGCCTGTTCGTATATGAGATCACGAATCTGGTTCCAGGGAGGCCAAGATGGGGATGGAGTCCAGATTATGGCGGGGCCCCGCACAGATAGAGGGAGTAATAAGATGGACTGTCTTCTACGCCACATCGATCCTATGACCTCGGATAAGCCTCTTTCCAGTTCCATTACCTCATTTTGACGGTTAACTAAAAGATCCCATTTGAAAAGGATTGGTTTTGCTAGTTCGGGTGGCACAGCGGCCTTCCCGTGTAAAGTGACAGCCCCGGAATTGCTGATTCGGGTAATACCGCCCTGGTGCTCACCTCGAGCTTTCATGTCGGCTACTTCAACTACGTAGGTAGGTAGGTATGGGACTTGTTGTCTACAAGCAGTATTTTCATTGTAAAAGCAACATGGAAAGAAACCCTTCATCGAGAATGACCGACCACCCGCATCCGCATACAACAGTGACCTAGACGACGAACTGACGCGATGACTCTTCTTACAAGCAGATCCGTGGCATCAAAGTGCCTCCAGTGCCCAACATTTCTTGCCGGGAAATGTGCCGGAACCATGGCCGCCAAATGGCGCATGGCAACTGAGGCTGTTTCTTTCAATAGAAAGGATAAGAAAGAGGGCGACATATCGTCTGTTTTCACGTCCTTCTCTGGTCGAAAAGCCGAACCCTTGCCCGAACGATTCCGAGACCTGAAGGCGAACCTCACTGTTGGATTTGAAGAGCAAATCCAGAAATCTTGGGATGAACTTGTCGAAGTTCTCAAAATTCGAACTGAAGAAGTCGCAAGAAAGCGCGAATCTGTACGTTGTGGATGATGCATGGTGCTAACTCAAACAGATCATTCCACAGATCCAATTCTCCGACATTCAGTTTAACAATGTCTCCTCGGCTAGCATTAATGCTGTTCGTCAAACTGGTGTTGCTGTCATCAGGGGAGTTGTGCCCAAGGATACCACCGAGGCACTTCTCAGCGACGTCCGACAGTATTTTTCCAAGCATGCATTCAAGGGCTTTCCGTCAGATGCCAACCAAAAGGTCAGTCATGCTTTACCTCCCTGTCAGGTTGGATTTTTAACGGGAGTCAGGTTGTCTACGAGTCCTACTGGAGTCCATCCCAGGTCAAGGCGAGGTCGCATCCAAATATGCTGGCCACTCAGTCATGGATGAACCAGTTTTACCACGCCGATGCGGACCAGAAGAGTAAGTAATACTGACCCAAGATCCTCCCTTCCAGAAGCTGACGCAGCCGATCTAGTTGACCTCAGCACTCCTCTTTCTTATTGCGACCGAGTCCAGATTCGTCCCCCTGGCGATAAACAATTTGCACTGTCACCTCATGTTGATGGTGGAGGCGTAGAACGCTGGGAAGACAAGGCCTACAACCATGTTTATCGCAATGTCTTTCAAGGAAAGGTAAGATAAACCACTTTCTCTATGGAGCATATCATTAACCCTGAAAAGTGGCAAGAGTATGACCCATGGGATCTCACTGGTCGACTCGATGCCAACATGAACATGTATGATGGACCAGGAGGTTGCTCCGTGTTCCGCACATTCCAAAGCTGGCTTGGGCTGTCTCGACATGGACCTAATGAAGGCGAGTTAGCAACCCTCATTGGGTCGGGCTGTGGCTGATCAAACTAGGAACTCTCGTCGTTCATCCCATCTTGCAGCCATCCACGGCTTACTGGATGCTCCGTCCGTTCTTCAAGCCCACCCAGAAGGGTTCACTCAATGGGTGGAAGTTCTCTCTGAACGACGACGATGGAAACATTTTCCTTCATGGGGCGAATCCTGGAACCGCGCAAGAGCATAATCCCGACCATCATCCTCATTTGCTACTTAGTGAGACAATGATACCTTACCCTACCGTCGAGCCTGGTGACACTGGTAAGTTTCTATGAGGCCAAAACAATAACATGCTAACATCCACAGTTTTCTGGAGTGCCGATACTATCCATGGCACGGAGAGTGAGAACACGGGAAACGTCGACGCTTGCGTTTTCTACATTCCATCGGTCCCGCTGACGCCTAGTAACGCGGTAAGATGCTTGAACCACGCTCAGGAAGAACCTCTAACTAACAGCGCACAGCAATATGTCGCGCAGCAGCGTGATGCTTTTCTCAAGGGAGTCCCTCCGCCTGATTTCCCTGGTGGTAGCGGAGAATCTGAGTTTGCGGATAGAGGAAGTACCAAGGATATTCTCTGTGACTCTGGCAGGCTTGCAATGGGATTGAGTCCTTTGAATACATCGGAGGCGACTAAAGGAAAGGAGGGTCTTGTGTCTGAGGTGAACAAGATCCTGGGTTACTAAGGGGGGATAGCTATAAGAAAGCGGTTGACTAAACTTGTAGAGTGTCACAGATCCAGTTGCTGAAGGCAGTCCTCAAGATGTATCATGCATTATATCGCAAAGTCCCATGATTATTCCGATGTGAGACATGGAATAAATAGTCAAGATAAAACGGGTTGCATATTACTCGCTTTGTAGTTACCCAACCCAGCAATATCCGCAATCAGTTTTTATTGACTTTGACACTATAGGGTGGGGAGCAATGAAGTAGACGAGGAGACGGACAGCCACAAAGACATTCCCGCACTGACGAATTAACCTTTTCTGAAACACTCTTACGTGCAGCCGTAAAAGGCTGATGCGCACTGCTCCAACATTTTCCACTTCGCGATTGCATCACCATCTCTGTTGTTCGCCTTATCAGCCATCTCCTTCGCCATGAGTGGCGAACTACCCTTCTTGGAATTCACCGAGTTCATCACCGGAGACATCAATGCCGGAGAATACGCCGATTTCGATGACAGGGCCGGCATCAGGTTCGAATTAAATGGCAAAAAGATCATCCTCTCTGTCTTTGCGAGCTCTCTTGACGAAGATAGCGGAGGCGAAAAAGAGGAAGGGCGCTTTGAGGATCAGTTCATCCTTGACTTGGCCGAAGCTGCTGATGTTGCGATGGATGGCATGGAAGAATGTGAGCCTCTCATCGATGATATTGCCATGACCGTCATGGAGATTGGAGAGGTTCCCTTCGCCGAGATCGCGCCGCCCTTGACGGTTCCCTACTTTCCCCCCACAGACCTACATTCTACGCTCTACCCGAAAGAGTACGACTATCGCATACAAACTATCGACGGGAAACCAGTCATCTTTCCCATTTCTCCGGATCAGGCGGCGTGTGTCCGTAAGAAATTCGTGCCAGATCCAAATTTCACCTACGAGCCACCAGCCGGCCTCTCACTCCCCAGATACTCATCAAGAGACATCATGATCGAAGAGGAGTACTTTGGGGGCATAAAAAGTGCCGCAAAAGCGCACGTTGGGTCTCAAATTCTATTTTGCAAGGCTCATGCAAGCGGGATTAATCACTCGGACCTTGATAAGGAGGTTGAGGCCCATCACAAGATACACCAAGCTTGTATCGAAGCTGGAATCCAGATACGAATTCCACAGCTCAGGGGACTCATAGTACATGCCGACTCAGGGGCCGTAATTGGATTCTTACGCGACTTTATTGAGCCAGGACCCCATGGAGGCACACTGAGTGAGATACGTCTGAGAAGTGTGCCGCAGAAGTTGAGGCAGAAATGGTTACTTCAGATAAGTGAAACGATGGGGTTTTTACACAGCTTTGGACTTTTCTGGGGTGATGGAAAGGCAGCAAATGTGGTTATTGATCCGAATAATGATGCTTGGCTTATTGACTTGGCGGGTGGATGGACGAATGGGTGGGTGGATAAGAAGGATACTGGTACGTTGGAGGGTGAGAATCAGGCGTTGCGGAGGATGATAACGTATCTGGGCTTTGCACTTTAGATACACCCACTGTTATACCTTAATGGATAACTTCCTACGCATGTGTTACTACTGTAGCCGAGTGACATAGGACATTAGCACCTACTGACAAGAGCCGTGGATAACCTCTCCTCGGCCAGTCCAATGTCAAGCTACCTTAGACAAAAACAAGACCTACACCTCGGTTCTGGTTGTTTTCATCTCAGCCCTCTGCGGGACTCGCCCTGCTTTCGCGTCTTCGGCTTGTTCTCATGATGGCCCGCCATCGCATGCAGACCCTGGCAGTAGCTTCGGCAGTCGGAGGTTAGCAGTTGCGGGGAAGTTAGACATGAACTAGACAGATCTCAGCCCATTATTCAGTATTTTATGACGATTTTTTGTCGATCTTCAGTCTGGGGGATCTGAGTCGTCAAAGAACGCTCGGCATCGTAGCCATGTTTCAGTAAATCGAATCACATCTCGAGTCTTCAACACACGCAGGGGCCGGAAGTTGGCGGCCGGTCCCCGTCTGCAGAAGCCAGGCTTTCGTTGGTCAACTGAGAGGCAAATTTTCCGTGATGGGCATGACCCCTCAGTTGGACATTGATCAGACTGACGCCGCGGCGTGACGAACTGTCTCGTCAAAGACACAACTTGACACCTCATGTTGCGGGGCCGATTGGTTGAGGTGGCACGGCTTCATGTGGCTGACCGAGTTGAGAACTTGTGGCGAGCTCAAATATGTATGTCTTGCCCGCTGCGTTCAAGGAGCTCAGACGGTAGCTTTTTGGCGAGATTGCATGCGTTACCCCTCAATTGATCGGCCAATGAACCCCTGCTGAGGTTGAGTCTTGGGCGACTATAGAAAAATGGCTTAGAGAAGGATTCCCCTTCATCGATGAGTTTACGCTCTCTCATGGTATGGAGATGGCCTGGGAGAGAATTGGCATGGAATGGTTAAGAAGTGTTTGGCAAGACCCGGGAAAGCGTGGATCACATGTAAACTGCCCGTAATTTGAACCTCATGATTGAACAAGACTTGAGCCATTCCAAGCATCAGGAACTATTCGCACCTCAACCCCACACGACCCTGATGTGTCGGGCAGCTCGGGCTACAAAGGTGTTGCAGCCCGTGTTGATATGTCTCACCTAGACTGAACCATTTCATGCAGCTACTCGAGGCTGGAACATAATTCGGTAGTATCGAGTCCCGCGGAACTCGGACAAGCTTCTTCATGCACTCGAAGTGGTTAAGATCCAGCCGTTGCGCGACGGGCCGACGGCTCTTCTAGATCCCAAGTCTGAACTAGGTATAAACTCCGTCCTGGATAGCTACGATAGGCATTGATTACAGTTGTTTCGATATGATGGATTGGTGTCTTCAAAGAGGCAAGACTGGATAAGCTAGCTGAGACAAACCGGTGGCATCGAGCTCAACCCCTCAAATGAACGCATTTGTGACCTCACAGCAGACAGCCTAGATTCACAGACAAGGGCAACTCAGACAAAAGACCCCGATGTTGCATTGCATGACAAGACATTGACCGCCGTCTATGGTGTAGGGCCTCAAAACCAATGAGCCAGAGTATACAGGCCACGCATGTGAATTGTCGTCAGTGGGATGGTGATCTTGTCAAATCGTACAGACAATGGTTGAGGCATGCTTGGTTCTCTCCTCACTGCTGACGCGTCTCGAGTCTCCGTATTCGCATCTCGGGCCATCGGGCTCATCTTGATGTTGTCGTAAACCGACTCTCTACAACTATAAAAGACCTCATCTCCTCGACCCTTTTCTCCTTCAGACCATCACAAGCAACTTCACTGCATCTTACACAACTACAACCACTTCTCTACCACACACAAGCTCCCAAGCAAAACATTCAAGTTAGTCCTCCAACACCCCACGTAGAAACCCTTCACTAACACTCCCCAGAATGACTTACACCATCAAGGTCCGCGTCTACCAGACCAACCCCAACGCCTACTTCCACATCGTGGAGAAGGGCTGCTGGCACTACGGCAAGAGCTGCGAGTGGAGCGAGCACAACGGAGTCTACACCCTGACCATGGGCGAAAGCGGCACCTCCGGCATGCTCCGCTTCAAGACGGAGCAGGGCAAGGAGGCCTTCTTCATCGCCATGGGCGTCCACAACTACAAGCCCTGGGTTGACACCGTCACTGGTCTCGCTGACGACATCACCTGCGTCAAGGCTCTGCCTGAGTACTACGGCAATGCTTCCGACAGGACTCGTTCTAGGGAGGCGCAGCGTACTTCGCAGTCTATTCTCAACATTGACCGCCGCACTATTGCTACTGAGTACAAGGTTTCTCAGGGCAATGATCTCGAGCTCAACATCATCATCAACTAAGGGATGACGGGAAAGGAAGATTTCTGCCATGATGTGGGCGTTTGCTTGGATCAGGGCATGTAGATTTTCCAACAATTCCTATACTATACTTGTGTCCTGTGGCCTTGTTCTGTGTGATGAAGAGTGCGTACCCAGTAGTTTCAGTGCCATGAATCCCTAAACGTGCGCGTCCACCCTCCTCGAATATCATACATATAACAGCAAACCATAGTCCTTAGTGAGGCCTAACTTTCAGCCGAATAATACATGTGTGATATCATTTCACTTCTCGTCAAACTGCTCAGTCTCAATCAACGGCTTCAATGACCGTCGTCGCAGTAGTGAGTCCCTCAGTCTGCCTGGCGTTTTATCAAGTCCCAGTGCCTTTGCAATGGCCTGTTTCCAAACTTAGTCAGAAACTCCCAAAGTTTACGTGTGTTCTCACCTGGCCAAATATCGCACTGACACTTGTCGGATCTTCCACATCACATTCACTGTAGCCAATAGCACCAGCCCTTTCAGCCACCCGGCCGCCTTCAATTGAGTTATCAGGCAATGCTTCCACTCCAGGCTTGTTCTTGTATGTCCCCACGATTAGATATGGAGTTCCAGGACAGTGCTGAACAATTTCTGGGATCCATTTGTACTCGACCTCTTCCAGTTCCTCGCCTGACGTCGTCTTGCGTGAAAGTACAAGAAATATGCTAGTTGATTGGTAGCTTAGAACTCGAAGCCGTGTGTACTTCTCTTGGCCGGTCGTATCATAGAGGGCCAGGCGTGTCAAGTGACTGTTAACTCTGCTTTGGGTTAGTAGGTCGACAGAATGTGAGTCGGAGTGGACTGGGCGCATACTTGACTTCTACAACGAAATTCTCAAAAGTCTTTGGCGTATACTCGCGTGACGTGGCACCTCTCGGATACGCGTACGTCTGAAGTATTGTATTCTTCATAGCATTATCATCGCCAACGACCACGATTCTGAGATTATTTGTGAGCAAAGCATGATGTGATCAGTTTAGAGACTCACTTAATAGCCTTTTTGGCATGGTACCCCCTCAAGGCGGAAGCAACTAGCCGCGTTGAGCCCCTATTACGTTCACCAGTCGGCCTCCTTGTCGGCCTCGGCCTTGCTTGAGTCGGTGTTTGGACATCTTCTCTTCTGGGCGCCGCCTCCATAGTGGGAGAGGTTGCCGTAGTAGTGGTTAACTGCTCAGTAAGCAACATGGAGAAGGTTGACCCAGGAGCCAGGAGATCGATATCATCGAGCGTGATCGGAAGCCGGAAAGCCGACACGATAGATATGTCGTTCAAACTCAAACCTGAAAGCATACTCCAAGCATTGGTCGGTGCTGTCGATGATGTGAACGAAATGTCAGATTCGTTCAACTGGGTTCGATTGTATACTCGAGACCTTTCAAGCGCTAGTTCAAAGTCATTCCTAGCGACGATGGAGGGACTCGTGATGGTGATGGACTGTCTTTTCTGTGATTCCAGGGAGGTTGGGGTGGTGGGGGAGGAGGAGGCGGAGTCGAGACTTCTCACGCTCAGAAATGAGAGTCGCTTGGAGATGATGGATGATGCATCATCAAAGAATTTGACTGATCGACTATCGGACATGAGGTTGCCTTCAAGACGTTGCAAACGATGCGCGAGGGTTTCATTCTGCTGCAAGACTTCGTCCACTTTGGAAAGGAGCGTGCTATGACTGGTGCGAGCCTCCAACTCGGATTTACTGTACGGTAAGTCAAGTCAGTAAGATCCAGTATGTTTCAGAAGTATGCCGAACCTCTGCAAAACTGCCACCATTAATGATAGCGAGCTCTTCTGAGACTCAAGTCTAGGCAAAAGACCCATGACCTTTTTCTCACTCCATGCCCATCGAAGGCGATTCATCAACCCATCTTTCGGACACACAAGCGATTCGAGCTCAGAAATCGTCAATACGGAATGGGTTATGATGATAGAAAGATGATCGAGCTGGATTAGAGCCTTCCGAGAGGGGTCGAGACTTTCGATGGAGTCGATGAGGGATTGCACCGACGACAGCGTCATCTTCATTTGTTCGACCGTCACGAGGACCGAGGCCGCGGAGCTCGGTGCATCCGCAGCGGTCGAGACGAAATTGGACAGGACGCCATAGACCTTTCCCGCAGCGGCCACGAGGCCAACTACAGACGCGGCGATACTCAGGGGATCAGCCATGAGGTCTCTGAGGAGCGACAAAGGCCGCCAGAAAGAGCGTGAGGCCAACAATCGCGGCGTAAAATGTGACGGGGGGTCTGAGTCCATTTTGTAGCACCTTTGTCCAGTTATCGGGCTGGTGGCTTGAACTATTGAGGCGTCTAGTCGCAAGGAGCGCCAATCAGCGGGATGGTTCGCAGGTCGCGCGGAGTGCCAGTACGGTGCCACCTTGAGACATCTTGGCAGTATTTAGTTACCCTACACCTTGGGGAAACCAGATTATGTCGGCAGTGTTTTTACTGACCTCACGCCGTGACGCAGTTTCATGTTCTAGCTAACACCACCCATCTACTGTTTAAACCAGAGGGTTTCTTCTGCCGCAGGCAGCAAGAAGGCTAAAAAAAGGTCACTATGTTAGCGTCGGGATATGATGCGATGATGTATTGGAAAAGTATTCTTTATTAAAGTTGAAGCCGGGATAACCGACATAGCAGATAGAGATATTACAGAGAGGCAAAATGAAGGTCATACAAGGTGGGGATAGTCTCTGGTCGGGTATTAAGTTGGTTTTGTGTAGAAAGCTACTGGAATGATGATAGCAAAGGCAGTGAAGATTGTCAGGGGCTTTGCAAGGTAGTAGACACGGTGATTGTGGTAATGGTGATATTAAAATGAATATTTGCAAAGGATGAGAGTATAAATATAAAGTGGAACTTAGAACGGCAGTTTGGGGGGGACTTAGACAATATCGTGATTATATATAGACGCAATATAAACAGACTGTTGGCAGATAAACGATATTACGACAGTATTCCAAAAAAGGCATCTCTGGCCATATCTAGAAAAACACCAATCTACTCCCTCAGGCGTGCTTGATCTTGTCCAGGCCACCCTTTTCTTTAATCTTCTTCTCAAGCACGTCTATCCCGGCCGTCTTCTTCAAAGTACTATCCGTCAAACCAATAGGAAGCAACGTAGCAATCCTAGCCGTACCAGCCATTCCTCCCCTCGAGATCAGGTACGGTGGTTTGCGCTGGCTAAGATCCGCAGCAACCTGATTCGCCCAAGTCGTCGCATCAGGCTTTACCAGGCCTCTCTCCTTGCCGAACATTGTCTCTTCAATGTCTTCCTTGGCTAGGTTATAAATTGAATCTTCTGGAAGTCTCGCGTGGGGCGAGTTGGCGTGGAAGGCGTTGTTGACGCCGCCTGTCAAGAGATTGATGACGCGAATACCAAAGGGGTCCAGTTCGATGCGCAGACTTTCCGTTATGCTGGTTGCGGCAGCTTTGGAAGCGCCGTATGCTCCCTGGAAGGGTACGGCACATCCGAGAAGGCTTGATCCTGACGTGTTGTTGATAATCAAGGGATTACGGTCTGATTTGAGCAGCAAGGAGAGAAAGGCGCGAGTGACTCGAATGATGGAAAAGACATTGAGCTCGAATAAATCGTGAGCCTTTTCAATGTCAATGTGGATAATAGGCGTGCTGTAGCCAGTGCCAGCGTTGTTGACGAGTGCATCGAGGGTACCGCCTGTGAGTTCCTTGACTCGTTCGACAGCGGCAGCAATCGACTCTTCAGATCCGACGTCGAGTTGCACGCATTCGATGCCGAGATTTTTGACGTCTGTCAGCTTTGAGGGGTTTCGCGCCGAGGCAATAACACGCCAGCAGTCGCGTTTATGCAGGGCGATGGCGAGGGCAGAGCCAAGACTGCCGTCAGAGCAGCCAGTCAAGAGGATTGTTCGTTTTGTCGACATTTCAGTGGTTGGGTCTTGACAGTGAGCGGTGAATTATACTTCTCTCGGAAAGTGGCTGCTCACAGGCATTTATATCCCCATTGCCATTTTAAAGTCGCCGAGCATTCTCCCAGGAACCAACAAAAAGTTCCAAACAAGCGGGGGGACTTTTGGCCGCTTCAGAAGGGTGGCCCGTAAGGCCCCTACTGCCGGCTCAAGCCCCAAGTACGGTAACTTACATGACAGTTCAGCTCGGTAGCTGACATGATGCGGGCATCAGTAAATATTACTCGCTGTGATGTTCTGAAAGCGCAACATATGCCCTTTCTTGGAAAGATCAGCTTACTGTATCTAATACATTATCGGTGTGTACTCCGTAGACGTATTACTCAGCTGGAAAACGGCCTGCCAGCTGGCCTGGCCTGGCGCGTGCCTGGGTCCGTCGGGACACAATTGGGCCGTTATCGATAGAAGATAAAAGTCCGCAAAAGCCCGCCCGCTATTGATAATGACAGTTGAGACATTGCGGCGTTGTTGGTCCGAAAAACGGACCAATATTCTAAAGACGCCCGACGAGGTTAATCCGAGACTCTGCTTCCACCTCATTGAGGATTATAAATGTTAGAGCTGGAAATATTCTACTCCAACATGAGTCCCATTCATCGTCGTCACGTCATTTTTTAATCAGCTGATCATGCTGTTTAGATGACGTCTTTCATAAATCCAAGGGACTTAGCGCCGAACATGTTTTTAGGAACAAACTTCAACTACTAATCAACCATCCTCGAGCCGATGCTTTTTTGATGAAAGCGCGGGACAGGACAGGTACAGTAGGCCAAAGTTATCATGCCCCTAGATTTAGGAAAGCAGCCACGAACCCTTCACATCCTGTAGCCGCCGTCTATAGATGGGCCATGCCAAGACAGCAACATTCTGGGCACCAATGACGAAATCCCAGCCTCCCTCAAAACCTCCAAGGTTCTCGACTGGCCTGACTGACGTCCGATATTACACCTCTAACATGCTCAAGGCGCCCGAACGAGACTAAAACCCGGGCATTAATACCCTTGCACTCTTAAATACGGCTTTAGTGAGAAACACTCTCCATCACGACTTGAGCGCTTAACCTAGAGCCCCGGACCATCCCCGCAATGCAACGTCTACTCGCGGGGTAGCGTGTTTATTCATTTCGCGCACGAATAGTATTCTATCGTCAAATTCTAAACTTCGGAGAAACTTCTGAGATCGGCTGTCACTTTCCAAGCCTGGAGTGATCCGCGGGGAAACCGGAGCCGGGGCATCTTTGATAGTATAAATAGTTGAGGGAAA
The DNA here is from genome assembly GCA_003946985.1 of Fusarium duplospermum. NCBI lineage: Eukaryota > Fungi > Ascomycota > Sordariomycetes > Hypocreales > Nectriaceae > Fusarium > Fusarium duplospermum. The sequence continues at coordinate 5,488 of NKCI01000356.1, read as the reverse complement.
CCCGATCAATCCTGTTGTTATTCAGACCACCACTTATTCTCGTGTCTTCTACTCGCTATGCATCTCTGGTCTCGGTCAAATTTTAAAACCCTCTTGGCTCTTCTCGCCGCCAAGGGGGCATTCTCTCGAGCTCTCGTTAAGAGAGATAGCCCTGTCCTACCTGGCCTCTGGGCCGATCCTAACATTGCCGTCGTGAATAATACCTACTACCTCTACGCCACGACTGATGGTTTTGAAGGATGGAGTGGAAATGAATTCTTCTGGTGGAAATCTGAAGATCTTGTCTCTTGGACTAGAGGCGAGGAGCCCTTCCTTGTTCTTGACGGCGAGAATGGCAATGTCCCCTGGGCCACTGGCAATGCATGGGCACCTGGCTTTGCAGCTAAAGATGGAAAGTACTACTTCTATCATAGCGGCAATAATCCTTCAGTTTCAGAGGGTCACAAGAGCATTGGAGTGGCTGTCGCCGATCATCCTGAAGGACCCTTCAAGGCTCAGTCAAAGGCCATGATCCAAGGCACCAGCGATGAAGAAATTGTCAGCAACCAATCCATCGACCCCGCTACATTCCAAGACCCAGAGACTGGAAAGTACTACATCTATTGGGGCAATGGTGTGCCCATCGTGGCAGAGCTGGATGACGACATGGTTTCTCTCAAGCCAGGTTGGAAGAGACTTGAAGGGCTTGTCAACTTCCGAGAAGGTCTCTTTGTCAATTATCGCGATGGAACTTATCATCTGACATATTCTATCGATGATACGAGGTCTGAGAACTACCGCGTCGGCTATGCTACGGCATCTAGCCCTATCGGTCCCTGGACTTACCAGGGAGTTATCCTGCAGAAGGATGCCTCTCTTGGCATTCTCGGCACGGGACACAACTCGGTCTTGAACATTCCTGGAACTGACGAGTGGTATATTGTGTATCATCGTTTCCAGATTCCTGGAGGCGGTGGTTTCAAGCGGGAGACCACTATCGATAAGCTGTACATCGATGAGGATACTGGGCTCTTCCTGCCGGTGAAGCCGACCTTGGAGAGTGTTGGACCTCGAAGACTTCCTTGATTACATGTACATATTCAGGTCAGACTAGAAATGTTCAAGCTCAATATCACGCTTATTGCTCTCACAGTGTTAGATATATAGTCTGTGAGGCTTCAAACCCTAGCCTGATCTCGATCTCGGGTGCACGTGCCTGTCATGCTGAGAAACTCCAAGTCAGTCTAGGTGATCTTGGTAATAACATCTGCCGAGCACGGAGGACATAACGAGCCGTGTACCAATGATGCAGTGTATTAAAAACATCTCGAAATAGTAGTCTTGTCTAATATACTCTAGTTTCTACCCAAAGCATGCTCAATCTCCTTCAACGCAGCAAGAACCTTCTCATCATACTGTCGTCGACCAACAACTTGCAAGCTCACAGGAGCATCCTTGTACTTCTCCGGAGAATACATATCGTAAACAAACTTGTCTTGGTCGTTCTTGGGCACGTAGCTCGTGTTCTTGATATCCTTGGTAGGATCGACAGTTGTAACCGGGAAGACTGCTGCTGGGTAATCGAGGAGGTTCCAGTGAGCTGTGTATCCCCAGTACCGAGATTGATCGTGGGGTGTAGCGGCTCCGAAGGATGGTGGGCAGAGGATTACGTCGACTTCTTTTCCGTCGTTGCCTGTGTTTGTCCAGGCGCGGGCGTATGCGGCACGGTAATCCTCTCGCTCAGTGCAAAGCTGAAAATGTCAGCTTTCAAACTTGACCTTTGAGAAACGAGAGACTTACCTTCCAAAGCTCATGTTGAGTATGGTTCTTGACCTTGGGCTGCTCCTGGATAATGAACTTTGTCAACGGGAGAATAGGCTCTCCACTAGCCTCCATAGTCTTCAGAGCCTCTTCACCACCATCAGGCCAATACAACTCAGAAATGATATCCCAAGCCTTGTCATGGAAAAGAGGCACAGGATCCCAGTCCACAACTTCGTGGCCAGCCTTTCGACAAGCCTCTGCAACCTCGGTCAAGGCCCGGGTCATGGGGGGATGAGGCTGCACAACGCCATCCCACCACATGACGGCGATCTTGAGAGGTCTCGTAAAGGTGTATGGAGTCCATTCCTTGACCGTCAGAGAAGGGTCAATCTTCCAGGGTTTGGATGCTAGGGCAGCTTTCATGAATAGTTCGAGAGCTTCACGGTCGACTGTCATGGGGCCTGGAGTGGAGGCAATGGTCTCTTTGCCGGCCATGGGCGCTCGTCCACCCATGACTGAGATGCGCTTGAGAGTCGGCCTAGAGATAAGTTAGATAAAGTTGATTATTGGTGGTTTTGCAAGGCATACTTGAAACCGTAAACACCAACATGAGCAGCGGGACATCGGATGCTACCGCCGATATCACCACCAACACCCTAGAATTGTTAGGCCAATGTTCAGTATGTAGTGAAACTCATCTTACCAAGATACTTCCGCGCATACCCAAAAGAGCGGATTCACCACCACTGCTTCCTCCAGAAGTCAGATCGCGATTGTAGGGGTTAACTGTTCGCCCATAGATGACACTGATAGTCTCGAGGTGCATAATCGTCTGCGGCTGAGTAGTTCGCGCATAAAAAACACAACCTTCCTCATAAAGAGTGTCATAGAGCAGGTTAGACCCATGAGCCTTGCCAATCCAAGCTACAAAGGAAGCATTGGTGGTGACATTCTCACCCACCATACCATGATGCTCCTTTGTAGAAATCGGAAGACCAAAGAGCATTCCCTTCGGCTCAGGCAAAGAATCGAGATGCTGTGCACGGGCAATCGCCTCGTCCCACATGAGTTCCACAAGACAATTTGTCTAAAATCGTTAGTCGGTATCCACTTTTTGACAATGACAAGGTATAGGGCGTACAGCAACCTGGGCCAACGCGGCTCTCCGCAAAAAGGCCCTCGTGACCTCTTCGACCTTGATCTTTCTCTCTCGTAGGAGAGAAAGCAACTCTGTGACGGAGTAGTTTTCCGTGATTTCAATCTCACGTTCCGTCAAGATGGCTTTGGGTAGACCTTGGGAGTTGAGGGGTAGCTCGTCTGGGATACCCTGTAACTTGGGGTCAACCTTTGCGAGGGACTCATCACGCTTGGCTCTCGCCGAAGCAACTGTCGCTTCGTAAGGGGCTGCCATTGTTGATTCTGAGTCAAACTGTCAGCTGCTTGTAGTCTAGGTTTTGAAACGGTGATTCATACATGAAAGAAAGGCCAAGATGGTGGTAGATGTTGGTTCGTGCAGGGGTCGTTTGCAACCTCTACGAACAACTCGAATATGCTTATGAAGGAGGAAGAAACAATAATCAATTCTTGGCTCAAGATAAAGCAAGCGGGGTAGTCATACCTCGGGTCCGTACGGCTAACTAACTTAGCTGATAGAGGTAAGCCGGAGGAGGAACCCCGCACCTCGGGGGTTCAATGACATTACGAGCGGCAAGCATCGGATCTGAGGACGGTATTTGTTAGTGTAGATAAGCATCATGGGATCTGTGTAGCCATAATGGGGGCTTCTGAACCTTACTGACTGGACGTTTCTAATAAGCAACTTTAAATGCTTCAATATCTCGAACTAATACCATAGTGCAACACCAAACCTATCTCCCATTTCCAGGCTCTGCGTTTGGCTCTCTGATCATGGTAAACAACTTTATCGCATCCCCATCATCATCACAAATCATCTCCTTCTGAAACTTGAATCCCCATCGTCCGTAAATAGCCACATTAGGAACATCACGGCTCGACTCAAGATAACACTTCATATTCTCAGCATCAGCTTGGTCTGTAACAGCCTTCATCATCTGAGCTCCAACTCCCTTCCCTTGTGCCTCTGGGAGGACCACCATGATGTTGAGAAAGTAGTATCCTCGAGGGTCAGTCCAGAGCTCTGATTGAGCTTTGGCTTGGGCATCTTTCCAGATGTAATATCGCTGTATCACGGGTTAGCTTGTTTGCATGATGAACGGGGGGGTGGTCATGCTACCTTGACGTTGAGTCCTCCACGGCCATAGTACAGGTTCATCCAAATTTGACCGAAATAGAGTCGCCAACCTTCCAACCAGTCATTCCATGTTGGAGGTTGGTCTGCTGGCTGGGGACGTAGCCACATGGCTACACCAAGTACTTTATCGCTGCCCTCTTCTTTTGCAACATGAAATATTCCATTTCTCATGCCCCACCGCATCCTTATGCCTAGAGACACTGAATTCCGCTGGGGGTTGAACTGGACAGGTAAATGATCAGTCTACAGATTGATCCCAAGACGTAAATGGGGTCGGGGTGTGCTGAGCAGCAAACACAAGAGGTTGTTGAAATGCGAAGAACACGGTTCAGACACCTACCTTGGTGTGATCGTATACCCATACGTTGTATGGATCTCCCGCGAAGGCCTGCCTATTAAGGTCAGCTTGAAGCATCTCGGGGACCTCCAAACACCAAACAGGGAGGTCGTTTAGTCTCGTTGAGAAGCAGCCAGAGGTAGGTACTTACTGCACGGCTTTCACTGCGCCAGGAATATCGGCTTCGGTAAGATCAGTGACGGATATAGCCATTTTGGAGTAACTTGACTCAAAATCACAACTGATACAAGATGATTGAGGATGATGGAGGGCAGAATATCGATAATCCAAGGTTAGAGTGTCTGCGGGGTTGATCAATCTTGTTCCGAATCAAGGCCGCGAAGGACTGCCCAATGAGGGAGGTAAATCCGAGACATTCCCTTGACTCATGATAACGAAGAGATAAGACGAAACGGAAAGATAATTGAGTTTCGCTCTTCTTGAAACCAACACATTTGCACTTCTGGCATACGCCACGAGAGGGGTTAAATTTGCAGTGCAATGCTTACTGCTATTACTCCTGTTTAAGAGTCCAATAAAGCGGAAATCCATAAGCACCGGGGAAAAGCCACTCCGCCATATGTGCCCTCCAAAGAATGTAGGAAGAATAGATAAGAATTTCTTAGGTTTACGGACGGACAAGTACTATAAACGAAGCTATAATAGGAATAAAGTCTATGCTATATTATAAGTGCCAACGATTCCGGTTAAGTATTTATTAGTCTCTGATTTCGCATGCTAGGCTTAATCTAAGTTATAATCTTATCCATCGGTTATCCCGACTTTAACTATACTAAAGAACACATTTCTAGTATAATCTTCTCTATCGGTTATCCCGACTTTAACTATAATAAAGAATATATTTCTAGTATATCATAGGATTATAACTTAATACTAATATAATAGCTTTTTTTTAGCTTTTTTACTACCTATGGGCTATAAGTAATAAAAGACTTATACTTATTTATATAATAGGTATTTAATTACTTTAATTTCTATATAAAAAATAAAAAAAAATTATTACTTTTTATTTAATTAAAAGACTATAATCCTTAAATATTATATTTATTAATATAATAATTATAAGAATAATATTTATCTAGCTATATAACCTTATAGACCTTATAGACCTTATT
>NKCI01000355.1:0-25439 GCA_003946985.1 Fusarium duplospermum | reverse complement strand
CTGCTCGTGGGACGGTTGGTTCGCCCAGGACTTGTTGTGGCCCACGGATGCCCACGGGTGCCCACCACCAGGCATGCAGCCTCGACACCCTCTTCTCACCTAAAGGCGTGGCCGACCCCGAAGCCCTGGGATGGGGGAGCAATTTCAGTGGACGGATGTCTCGACAAGGACAACTCAGAAGCACCCCTCCAGGTCCTCATCCACCAACAGATGCAAACACCAAGACGAAGCACCAGCCTGGATTCTGCGCATGAGGTCGGTCGCACCGCAGCGCCGTTGGACAGTCGGCCTGCTCGACTGCGTCTTGCATGCATCAAAGCTGACGCGCCCTGCCATGCCCTGCCATGCCCTCCCCCTGCTGTGGAACTGGGAAGTAATTTCTGTCTGTACCTAAATCAAGTTGGGGATGGCCCATGGGGAATGGGAAAGGTAACCGATTGCTTGAGACAGCGAGACGAGACAATGAGACAAAGGAAAAAGAAATGTTTGCACCGTTGCTGCGCGTGGCTTGCCGATTCCAACGGTAGCGCCCACGAGCTTCTTGATGTGGCTGCATCGTGTCAATGTCGTGCCATGATACCGGCGGCTGAGCTCATGACAAGCTTGACTGACGTTGGTACCTACCTTACCTCCTGTATGCCGAGATGTTCGGGATCCTTCTTTCGACGCCTGTTCTGTTCCCATGCTCACATTTCCCCTGCTCTCCGAGCCCAGGGTTTCCTCAGCCCAGGCAACCTCGGTGTGGTGTCTCGTAACCCTCCACGCAGCAGCCATGGACAAGAGGGTGCTGCCATCCCACGCAAGTTCCCCTGACCGATCGATGCACTTCAGCCATTTTGTGACAGCGTGGTGAGGGATCATGCCTCCAACTGCGTGCCTGTGGTGAATAGATGAATGATAAACAATCCTCTCCGGACCACATGCTCCCACCATCTTTGCCATATCTTGAGGCCGGAGACAATCGCTGTCAATCAAATGAGAACTAATGCTTCCTTCCACAAGTCACGTCGGCTCAACGGCAGAAGAGGACCCTTCAGTCATGGATGCCATGCCATGCCGCTGCCGCAGCTAACGGCTCCGTGAGCAGGGATATCAACACCCATGCTCAGGGTGGGGGGCCGTTCAGCGTCTCTTTTTGAGGACGGAGCAAAACTCCAGAGAGGAAACGAAAATGGACATATTTCACAGGCGCTGAGGCCCGAAACTCGTCCTTGGAGCCAGGTCACTGAACTCATGATCCGTGCCGTCATTCATGATAGGTTCCGTCTCGAACCGAGACGGCGATGGATTGAGAAAACGGTACTCACTCCGAAGACTTGACCCAGTGGCGAGAAGAACGATACTCATTTCGGTTGGCAATTGTTTGTTCTCTCCCCAAGACCTCGGCGAGGCTCCGGATTCTCGGTGACTGCGAGGCCATCCGCATTCGAGCAACTGACATGGAAAAAGTGCAACCCACCACGGGTCACCATGGCCCCCTGATCCCTCTGAGGCGGGCCGTTGCGGGGCCTCAATCGCTCATGTGAATCAGTATCGACAAGGAAGCCCGATGCCGTTCCCTCGAGTTGATGTCCAGCTCCAGGGACTGGGATATCAAACACCATGACCCGAGACACGACCATAACAACGGGCTATTTGTGGCAGCCACCAGAGGAGGCTGAAGGAGATCATCCGCTGCCTGGTTGACATGCAGCGCAGCGCACATCACACATCGCATATCTGCACCAGGGGCCATCTCCATTTATGATCTGCTGCAGCACGGCGGAAGCCGGGGCTTGGAGCGAATGGGGTGTGGAGAGCCTCTCGAGATGAAGCAGAGTGGATAGTCAAGCAGGAGGCTGAGGATGCAAGTCGATGAGCTAGTAAACACACGCACAACCGAGAGGGTTGCGGCCCAACTATTGCTTGGTGTCAAGATAGCAACGAGACGGTCGATCAAGACGATAGCAAATGGGGCTACTGTAGATGTCGCAAGAAGATGCCTGCTTTGCGCCAAGTCGGGAAAGAGGAAAAATCATCATAGGCCATCCACGAGCTTCCACATCTGGAATGCTCGTGATAGTCCAGCTCGTAAGTTGGCCCCTGTAATCTGGATATGCTGGTGACAGGTTGAAAGTTGATAATTCACATGCCAGAGAGCGCCTTCTATCGATAAACCTGGGTCTGTTGGCTCAACCGCAGCAAGGGAGCCACATTACTAGGAAGAATCGAGAACTGGTTGCAGAAGCTGCAACAGGCAGCACAGGAGCCATTGAAGAGCCACGAGTTGCCAAGTCTCTCTCTCTCTTGTCGCTAGAGACGCACAAGTTCCCATAGTCTCGGACCGACGGACTTGCTACTTGTTGAGTCCTCCGTCTCGGCCGATCTGATGGCTGATGACAAGCAACTCCAGTTGACGGCTGCTGACCAACGAGGGGTGAGGGGCAGACGCGATTGGCCCGATCGAATCGGCACTGGTCCCTGTGTTTTGAGTTCTTAGTTGGGATGTCTTATAGGGCTGGAGGAGGTGAAAGGTGTGAGGGGACAATGGTAGGTAGTCAATGTAAAGAGAAGATGGGGTTGCAGAGAAAACATCGGAATTGAAGAGAAAACACCAGAAGCTGGGAGAGAAGTGTAATCCAGCAGCCAAATGTGATAGGGCAGACGGGCAGGAGAGATACACCACAAAAACTTGCTTCATGTCCTTGAACACAACTTGCTGCAGAAGCTCCCCAGTTTCATGTCATAATGATCAAGACCTCTCCAGACAACCAGCGAGATAACAGCGAGGGGGCAAAGCAGCTGTTCAGTGAGACGCTACATCGTAACTCCAAGCTCAGGTACTGGCTGAGCCAAGATGATGATAGACGACGGATGGAAAGCTTGCTTTGCCTGGCATCCTGAGACTAACATTGGGAGGGTAACATTCGTCACCGGTCAACCTGAGGACCCTTGCGACATCCTCCACGCCCCCGTTGCTTAAACGTGAAGCATCAGAAGATCCCTGTGTTTGTGCAGGTCGTGAGAGCTCGCAATGCGCTGCCGGTGGGCAGTACGCAAAAGTGCGAAGGCCTGGGTTCGCTGCCAGGTGATGCGACTCTTACGAACCATGAGTCTGCCGCCGACATGCAGCGTAGCAATCGTCGGAGATCCTTTCTCGTTGCGAGCAGGGACGCTCCCGAGTCGTCGCGCCAGTGAAGCTAGCCGAAGCTTACTCTTTGGTGGGGACACGACAAGAGCAACCACGGCCCATATCAGCCGATCTGGATAAGAACTCGGGTCTAGATCTTTGAGTTAGCTCATCGTTATAACGGACGGGTTCCGCGGGAAGGTTGGTGTTGAAAGAGTGGCAAGCAGTAAGCACGAGGTTCAGCCAGCCTCTACCGCTCCCGTTACAAAACTGCCGTACATTTAACAAGCAGTATCTGTGCAATCAACAGAAACGGGTAACCTGGTTTGTGTACGGTCAGATGGTGTTGAGGTGGGAAGTGAAGGAGGTGCAGCATGCCGATCAGGGTCCTTTGTTGTGTACCGGTTTGTGACGAGAAGCGCATTCTGCGCATCAGAGTTTCGAAATGCAGACGGCGAGCGAGATATCCACAGCGGGCATGAGTGGGTTTCGAGGCTCATCCGAGGCCGCTTGCGTGGATAATGAGCGAACTTGTGTGCTTGTGTAGACGGCGCGAGATAGGACCGAAACTGACCCATCAATAGACAATTAGTTCGCTCCATAAATATCTCAGAACACCATAGGTATTCATATTTACCTAATAAGTACTGTGCAAATTGTGTGAACGGCAACTCCAGAACTGAGGCAATTAACATAACATGTACAGTTCAATATTCAATCGCACAGACGCTCATGAAACGACAGCCCCCGGAAAGCCTCGAGCTACAGCGCCCGAGCTATGCCAGCATCTCCACGAAAAGAGAAGCAGATGGCGTCATCCAGAGTTCAGCGAAGAGATGAGAGGCGTGCTTGTGGCTGGGCCAAGTCCAACCATGCCCAAGCAAACTGCAACGTTTAGCCCAGAGCAACTGGATATCCAGGCAAACAGGTGGGACAGAGGATGTGTCCATATAAACTCGACGGTGTTTGGATACCATTGATACTTGGCTTATGTGCGTCGTAATCTATGAGTTGACTTGAGATGAGATTGATGAGGAGCCCTTTGAATCGTGATCGTAGCGGCCGATAAGGCGATTTCCGAGGGCGCAGCCAAGCTCACACAGCGTGAGAGGCGCTCTTCAAGACCGTGTTACCGTACCCGAGAGTTGCATCCAACATCTCGGCTGTCGACAACCGTGGCTGGTGGTCAAGCTTCTCGTGCGTGGCAGCCGCCAGCACTCAACTTGTGAGGCGCCCGGGTCGACCTTGTTCGTCTCCGGTCAGCTCGTTTACTGTCAGACTGCTCCAATTCGAGGCAGCTAACCCTTTAGGAGGGCGGGGATAGGATGGCCCTACAGTAGCCACATCGCATCCGCATCCGCGCCCGCATCCATAGCCGCGTCTGCGGAGGTAGATGCAACCTGCAAGACGCAAGCCAGATGCAAGCCACAGTGGCCAATGGGCTGTAGCGAACAAGACATGGAGCAGGTGTCAACGTGGATTGGCCATCGAGGTCGCCTGCAGGGCGTTTCACAGCAGAGCTTCCCCTCTGAAAACACTGGGGGGCTGTCAGGAAACAGGATGACCGACCCGGGGCTGACCAGGGCGGTCTGATGGCGGCTCATGGCTGGTGCTTGATGGTTCATGGCGTAAGAGGTCCGAGGGCAACCCAAAATGATTCGACTTTGATGCTGAGTGTTCCAGTTGGCTTCTCCGACATTGCTACTGCTGCGTACCTTGGTCTAGGTGCGTGTGTGGCGAGAGAAGCTATCGGAAACCGACCGAGTTACGTTGCAGGGAACGAGACAACACCATGACCAAGAGCCAAGCCAGGCAGGGAGACAAGAGATGGAGCAAGATGGAGGCGATGGCGGAGACGCCAGAGAACGTCTGATAAGCGCCTTGTGTGACTCGTATCGACGTGGGTGGTTAAAGACATGGCGGGTAGTTTGAGAATGAAGGAAGACGATATGCTTGATAAGAGAGATAAGCAGGCATAGATGGATGGTCCCTAGGCCTTGTGTAGAGGTTGCTCAAGACAAACACAACAAATCCGGGGGTGCGCGATGATCCCCAGGGGGTGTTTGTGATCCATGGGGGAGATGGATCCTGGGGAGAGAGGAGAGATTCTGGGGATTTTTTTTCCATTGTGAGGGGGTGGACTTTGATGGAGGTCTGGGCAGAAGCCCCAGTGGGTGGTGGCTGCCAAACTCCAACAAGTGTTCACTGCCATAATCTCATCCAATGTCGCCAACAGAGCCCGCCATTGATGTTACGTATTTTGACCTTTGCTTTTGCTGTTGTCGGGATCGACAGAAACCCTGTCCTTGTCTTCTTCAACATGGCGTAACTGAAACAGGGCAATTAACGCTGGTCGCTATGATAGCTTCTCTTGCCTCACTCACAGACCAACAAGGAAAGCTCGGGATCGTCGCGAGCAAGCTTGACTGCCGTGGCCGTTGGACCCGAACTCGGCTAGCGAACTGCTGTTGGTGGAAGATATCCCTACAGCATGACACAATGTAGTCCAGGGGAGGAAACACATGGCGTTGACCAGAGGCATCTGGACATCAGCGTGTTGGTTCTTCGATGAGTATCTTGTTTGTTTGCCCAGGAGACATGCCAGGTACGAGTACAAAAAAATCTCAGATCCCGGTAATCCAACGTGCAAATCAAAGGATGTCTGGCTGTTGGTGCCACCAACAACACCACGGCAAAAGACATCCGCCATCCGTCATGGGGAATTCGGATCAGGGACAAGCAAGGCTTCTCTTGTTATTCCACGGTGCCTTCCAGAGAGCTACCCTGTGGCCACCACCTTGACGATGGCAGCACGCCGGCTTCTCGGAAGATTTGGCCGCGGCAGCCATCATCACATCGGCCCCTGAACGCCCTTCACATAACCCGTCATCCAGACATGCTCCTTTCCAATTGCCAATGCTCGTGGTTGGCTTGGCCATGATGGCCGAGTTCTCCGACGTGGGATTGAAATCAGGGCAGTCGGAATGTCATTATGACGATGAAGTCCGAGTGGAGTACGAAGACGACCTCCACGTCACACAAGAGCCTCGACTTTTGAAGCGATGGAAAGACGCAACACAGCTGCACGGCTACTCGGCCAAGAACGGAAGCCCAGACATTGAATAGATACTGTACAGTATCCGCAGTCCAGTCGAGGTGTTTCTCCTCCAGGTTCCCACTTATGGAGACGGTAGATCATCGAGGCATCGACCTAGAGGTCGATCATCAAGGTCGCACGGACCGTACCGTTGATAGCAGATGCAGAGCAGAGGACTTGGAATGCCGTAACCCTAGCGGCCCAGTGTCGCAACTTACTGTGGCCGCAACACCACGCTCTGGGCGTGCATTCCTGTGATGCAATGAGCACCCTGGACCTGGCCGAGCAAGGCATGATGGAGCTATGGACGACGCTTGATATCATCTCAAAAAAACGCCTTCTTGAGGCTCACCGGCGGCGGCGTGCTGATAGCGAGACAAGGGCCCAAGCCATGCTCGGAGTTGCTGTTTCGAACTTGCTGCAGGGACCGACGGCCGCGTGGGAGATGAGACGCAGGAGGACATGATGATGATTCAACATCGGCATGCAAATAAGATGGGACGAAGCTCTGAAGCCGTGCCACTGATTGCCACCATTGTATAACACGAAGGGCATCCCACGCACTCAATTGGCTTTCCTGGCGCACTCGGGGTTTCCCGCGAAGGCTTGATAACCAGGTACTGTATCAACCAAGAAACGCCTCACGGGCTCCCTTTACATCTCGTTGCTTGCTCTACCAAGTGCGTGCGAGCGATATCAGAAACCACCCTGCTTGCGCGCGCAGCTCGAGAGATGAGTACCTACTTCCGTATTCGTACTGCCTTAGAAACAAAGACTGCTTTGGCGTCGCAACCCCAATGAATTGAGTTGGCCGGCGCCAGCAAGGTTCCGGCTTGGTTCCCGGGCGCCGCCGAGTGAGCCAGCCTCTGGGCTGCGTCTCTTTGACAACGCGCAATCGATCGATTGAGAGCAGAAGCGGAGAGATGGAGGCTCCTCCTCATCCTCTTGTGCGACATCACCTCGGAGCTGTCGTCGGCATACCGGCGCCGGAAGACCCAGAGTTACCTTGGACCGACCGGAACGGAGCTACTCCATCGCGGATAGTACTGAAGCCGCATCTCCAAAAGTTTGACTTTGACGATGACAATACTGTAGCGAGTAGTCGACGTACACGACTTGATGTCTGCATTAGAGTTTATGTATAGGACCCTTAATTCTCGCATAATATCGCGCTCATATTTAGGCATCACAGGTTAGCACTTTTGACTCGAAAAGCCGTTTTTTTCTCCAAAGACCCCTGGATTTGTGCACATGTTGATATGGAGATCAAGGGTAGGGCAAACGCCACCCAGCACGCAAAAAATCAGCATCAGCCATTCAGAATGCAAGTTAGCACGCAGTATGACGCCGGGGATTTTTATATTGTAAAGTAAGACATTCCAATGGCGGACATCAACGGACGAACGAACGAACCTCTGGCAAAGCAAAGTGTGTGTGTGGTTGTGGATCGCATCAATCAGGAGGAGGCTCGAATTTTTCTTCGGGGATTTTTTATGTCGCTCTTCTCCGGCCTCCTTTGCAAGTCGAGGGTTGACTTTGAGTGTCCCGCTCAATTGATGATGCGATCCAATCCCAATGCCAGCACTAAATTGTTGCCTTTTGAGCATCAGGGATGTTGGTGGGCACTGAGCGGCTTCTGGAACTTTGAGAACCCCCGCTTCGCCTCCAATTCAAAGACCAGGCCTGCCCAGCCCGACGAGGGCAAGAAAAAAAAAAAAAAAAAGAACCGACAATATTCCTTGCCCCTCTCTCCTTGAAGAGAATTCGGACGAATCCGCATCGTCGTCTTCTCGGGCTGTGACCCTCTCCCAGTCTTGGACCCTCGTCTCTTTTACCCTCCCTGCCTCTAAACTCTCCCCACTGTCCAGGGCCGTCTCCAATGCGCTGGACTCGGCTTGGTCGGGGGAACTAAGCGTAGGCCCCGGAGCCCCGGTCTGGCATGGCGGCTTGTCTTGGACCGTTCCGCTGGGCCCGTTCTGGCTACTCCCCCCCTGGCCTTGCACCCCCGCCCCGGTTTGTCTCGAATCTGGTACCCGAGCCCATTCCAACGGAGCAGAGGAGGCTGAAATTTTGGAGAGATTGAGGGAGGACCAGCGGCTTGCTCATTCGCAGACGAGATGTGCAATTGCAGAGGAGAAATATGGACGAGAGCAACATGGCGAGTCGAGAAAGGCCGAAATGGGACTGCATCGTGACTCGCCCGGCACATCGACACGGACTGGTTCTTGTGTTGTTGGACCGAGTGTTTTTTTCTGATTTCGTCGTAATGTCCTCCAATGTCCGAACGTCCTCGGTTAAAACACCTTCATTTCATGTCCTGATGGCAGGCATGCTGTGAGGTCGTCCATTGTCCGTCCTCGTGCTCAAGAAAAACAAGCTGCTGTCATGAATGGATCCTGTATCTGTATCGTATCCCCATTCCGCTTTGGGACCTCTTGGTGCTCCGCTCGGGGAGAGGATCCCGGACTTGAACCTGAACCCGAAGAGAAACTAGGGAGACGAGGGTTAAAGAAGAAAGAAGAAAAATTCTCTTTAACCTGTCGACAACGCCCGGACCAAGCTTAGGCAAAACCAGGAGAGCGGATGCACGGGGCGATGACACGGAGCGAAATAACCAGACAAGCAAAAAAAGACCTGACCCAGTGACCGTCCCGTCGCGTGAGACTCGATGCGAATGGATGTCGTGCTTTTTCTGCCCTCCGCTTGTCTTCTAAGTGAGGCTGAAGTGGAAGCCTCGGAGGGCTCAGAAGGCCCGTCTCGGCGACTCTCTTCTGGTCACGCGCGCCCTCTTCCCGAAACCCTCACTTACACGACCGCCCTTGTCGGTCAGGAGACTGACTGGTGATTTCTTCTGTTCGTGATGCCCTCTTGCTCACCTCGCTCGGCCACGTCCGAGACCAGAGCCACAGAGCTTTCGCGGCGACGGTGCGCCCGGAAGGGTTCCCCTGCAATCGCCTCGGAGTGGGGAGAGCTACCTTTCGTAGCAAATTGCGTTGGTGCTGTTTAGCCATGGGTTGGGCCTCTCTGACCCCGCAAACAACCTAGTCACTTCATCTCATATCCCATAGACACGGGAGCATTCATGGGGGTTGTAGATGATTGATTCAATTGCTGTCGCAGTGGGACCCCAAAGTCCTACCTATTTGGGCACTCGGTAAAGGGACGGGACGCTCTTACTCACATGGAGATGCTGTACGCAATGTTTGGAGGGCTTAGTTGTGGTGTAGTTTCGAACACCTAGCTGAGTGTTGTGCAGCGTGCCATCTTGTCCGCATCATATCACATCACGTCGCATCAAGCTCGCATGGCATGGATTAACAGACATTTGCCGTTTCTCCTGTTTGAGAGTAAGTAATGAAAACATCACTCATCCACCGGTCTATCTAGGTTCGAGCCTTGAACCTGCGCCGAGAACTTCAATGGGTAAGTCAGGGCGGGCCAAAGGGATATGGCATCTTGTCCGGATTGGTCCTTTCTACGTCTACGTCGACGCGGCTGGACTGTATGTAGCATCGAGGGAGCTCGAGATATGCAACGGGATGATGAATCTGAGGCTTGACTTTGGTGATTATCACAATCGATCGTCTTGGATATCCAGCACATTTCTTGACTTGCTTGGAGAAGCCGGACATCCCTAGGTTCACTCAGGCTCGCATCATCACTATGAACTTTGGCCTGTACACACAGACACACACAGACGCGTGGGCAGCCTACAAATCTCCTCTTTTTTCTCTTGTCAATAAAAGTGCCCGTTAACTGTCTCTCATCATCACGACACTCCCACTCGACGCCCCCATGGAGTCCCACGCTGTGACAACCCACGCTTTTCAAAGACACACCCCACGCCCCCTACCTACCTGACGCTCATCCCCCCATTCCCTCCCCCGGAGATATTGTGTAACCAGAGATATCAGGTCTCGTCTCTTTGCCATGGTGCGAGTCCGTGAGCTGCTTTGCGTGCTGGAATCGCGACATCTAGCCTGGTTGATACCAACCTTAGCCTGTTGTCGCCGCACCGTTGTTGATCTGCTGCTCCTCCAAGACCTCCTAACCCCACGCCTGACCTTGAAGACGTTGACTTTGATCTTCAGTCTTGCCCTTATCCTCTCCCTGAATTTGGCCACGCTCCATCTATCTCCAGGTTTCCCCGTCCACTTCTCCTGATTCTCCAGTCTCGAATCCTTACCTCATCACCCATCTCCATCTTACACAGTTTTTTGCCCACACAAGTGTAGACCGCCGCCGCAGAGAATTGACAATTGACCCTACTGCGCGCGCCTATGTACCCCTCTCTCAACTCGGGCTCCGTACAGTATAGGGCTACGTCCGGTGTTACGGTACAGACGAGACAGACGCCCTCGTTCCCCAAGTGGCTCCCGTCTCCTGCTCGCAATTCAAGTCGAGCGGCCAGGCCAGTGGGGAAGCACCCATGGATCGAAAAAAAGCGAGACCTCCACTTTGCGAGACATCCGCCAGGAGGAGCTAAAAGGAACCTACGAGAGACCTGGGGTCCCTTGGGCTTGGCCTGGCCTGGAAGCATGCCTGGGTACCATCAGCCTCTTCTTTGTCGGTGCTTGTTTGGGACCGTTTGCAGGGGGGTCTCTGATGACCCCAGCAAGAGGACAGAATCCGGTGCCAAAAAATAGACACCAGAGAGAGACCTTGAAACTCACTGATCTCAGCATGCTCTACCCCAGCATCTGCAAGTCTGCACGCCTTCTGCATTGACCTGCCGGCCATGTACATTCGCCTGGGATGGAAGCTTGAGAGTTATCGAGTATCAATCCATGGATGGAACCCCAAGAAAGGGCCCCAAGGGAGACCGCCAAAAGGAGCGATCCCGTCTTCTCCCGCCCAGTAACAGTAGCAGTCACAGACACACGGTTTCTCCTCTTGAATTGCGACACTCCCCCCTCTTTCTCCCTCTCCCTCAATTACCGTACTTAGGTACGTACGTGGGTTACTATCTTGGATTAAACATTCTTTAATTCGACGCCCTCTGGATCCTGCCCTCGGTCCCTCACCTGTATTGACTTTCTGCTATCCTCGGTCGTGTACCTACACCACAGTACCTTACCATCCATCCATCCATTCGTTTCTGAGCACAGTTCAGTACTCTCTTCGGCAGTGCGCGCTTGGTCTCGTTCCTTATCTTTGCCAGTATCCTCTTCCGCTCTCCCTTCCATCTAGTGTTGACACTTCCCCGGAGCTGGACTGGACTGGACTGGAGGCTTTATTCTGACTCTGCCCCTCCCCTCTTCGTCCCACCATTCTTCATTCTTATTCACCTCCTACCTATCTTGCCTACCTACCTACCTACCTACCTCATCTATAATACGCTACGGCCTGTCCCTATCTCTGCCCTCCTTCTCCTCCACCTTTAATCCTCCACCAATTTTTCAACATCCATCATCGAGAGGGTCAACCATCCATCCTTAGTCCACGGACAGACACAGACGCTGCACTACACTACACTACGCACAGGGCAAACACCCCTAACACCCTCGTCGGCAGCCTGCCCAATACCAGCACAGCGGGCGCAACCTGAGTCTCCGCACCCGGCCTGCGACCGAAGTGCCAACGCCTGCCCCACGAAAGTCGTCACCGCCCTGGGACTGGGGGGGCACAATCGCTCCAACGCCACCACGCCTCGACCAGGTTCAGGCCCATCCTTGCCATCACTCGCTCCTCGTCCGTCCACACCCAAGTCCACCAGGCTACTTCGTACGCTAGAAGCTAGCCCCAAACGACTTTTGACCACCTGCCCCGGGCCCCGGCCGACGCTCGCTCGCACGCTGTCGCTGCGCAAGCACTGCTCCTGCTCCTGCGCTACTGCTATAAGCCTGCCCCCACCCCCGTCGGCAATCCCCATCCCATCCTCAATACCTCGTACCCACGCCGAATTCTTCTTTCTTGCATCCATCCATCCAAACTCGATCCGCCAACAACTGCACTCTATATACTCATGAGTCTCTAACCACAACGATCTCCCCCTTCACCTTTCCTTCCCGGGTGCTGCGGCGTCAATCAGGTCCCATCCGCGGACCTCACTTCATCTGTCATCATGGCCGTCGTTCTACCCTCCGACGACAACGACTATTTCGCTGCGTCCTCCCTGAGGCGCTCGCACTCCCAGTCCAACTTCATGTCATCATCTGCAGCTTTCTCCTCGACCTCTCGCCTTAGCGATCACTATAAATCCGTCTCTAAGTCATACGCTACCTCCAACTCGTCCTCTGCTCCCTCTTCTCCCCGTACTATCCACGCCGACTCCGCCGACCTTTCCTACGCATCCACTCCCGCAACCAATCTCTCCATTGCCTCAGATTACGACGACCCCCTTGGCCTTTCGGAATCGCCTGAAGATCACTTCATGTTTCCCACGTTTGGACAAGAAAAGCTCTATGTTCACCCGGAGATCCGCCCTGAAATTCACCATGACGACAACCTAGAGCCACCCCCCAGTCCTCGAACCGGTGATTCCTATACCGTCTCGCCTGCGGACCATGAGAACTCGGAAGAGAGCTCCAACGATACCTCAAGACCTGACACTCCTGACCAAGCTGAGCATGCGGAGGATGATACAGCCGTCTCGAGCAGGCCTTCTCGCCAAGTCGACTACCTATCCCATGAGTGGAAGGAGGAAGATATTTGGTCGTCATGGCGATACGTCGTGACGCGACGTGGAGAATTCCCTAACAGCGCACGATTAGAAAATGCTTCCTGGAGAACGTGGATGAAGGCCAAGAATAACCTCAAGACCATTTCTCCAGAGTCGCTCAATTGGTTTGTAGTCCTTGAACCCATGCATTGCTGAACGAAAACGCTTACATCTTCAAGGCTCAAGGACTGTGATGTTACCTGGCTCTATGGCCCCCTGCAGTCGGGCCAAAAGGCCCTTCATTCTACTCAGACTGAGCCCTCCAGTGTGTCACTGTCCAAGACTGACTCATTCGTCAACCTCTCCAAGAAGCCAATCCTGAAGAAGCGGAGCATGTCTGAAGTGATGCTTCAGCGATCATTATCAACAGCCTCTCTGCTCAAGCAAGCCACAGCGGCTGTAAAGGCCCAGGAAACTAGAGGAATCCTGCGACCTCATCTCGGGCGTTCAACTACCGACTACCTGGCGTACCCATTCTCAGCGAGACGGTTAAGTGGGGAGAGCAGCAGTGTCGCTCCCTCGACAGAGTCATCTGGAATCACATCTCCCAACTCTGAGCGAAAGCACATTCACTTCAATGAACAAGTCGAGCAATGCATTGCTGTCGATGTTAAGGGCGACGAAGACGAAGACGTGGACACGGACCGCTTTGGAGAGGATAGCGACTCGGACGACGGTGTGATGATGAAGCGTATGAAGACGAAGAAGCGACCAATCCTCCGACGCAAGACTATCAAGGCCAAGCCCACCGAGGGAAAGACCATTGCCATGTTGCCGTCCACAACGCTCAAGTACCGGGAAGATACACCCGAACCGCGAGAGACGGCTATGAAACACTCTCGAAGTCCCATCATGTCCCCTTCATCTTCACAAGAGACACTTCGACCCTCGAAGCAGTCTGGCAAGTTCTTCATGGGTGAAGATGATGAGGAAGACAGCTTTGACGATGCGCTGCTCAGCAGCCCCAGCCCTGGCTGGTCATCACCTGCAGAGAAGACCAATGGCGGCCTTCACAGGTCAATTTCCTCTGGCAGCTTGTGCGAGGAGCCTGCTGGCATGCGACGAACGCCTTCGGGCATGTTCATGCCGTACGAGGAGGGAGAGGCAGCATCGGCTGACGGCATCTTCGGTCGTGTTATCGACACAGTTAACACCGCTCGCGACATTGCCCACGTCATCTGGAACGTTGGCTGGAGGAAGTAATGGGTGAACTCTTGAGCGTTCAGCCGGACAGGTTATTGAACCACGCGTGTTCCATGGCACCCGGCCCTCGTTAGCGACACATCTCGAATTCGACCAAGCTATCAAGCTTGTGACTCACTCACACATACACGCTGTGAGATTCAACGACGCCATGAGACAACAAGAAAAGCGCATCACTATATACTGGCATCTCCGAGAGTCATTGGCATTTCTAGCCATGCTTATTACCTGTCCTGGCCTTGGGGACTCTTAACCCTCAGGCCGGCGACCTACGACTCTTGGAAAGCGACACTGGATTTTCAGTTGAATTCATCATACACGGTCTGGACGAAACAAAGCAAATCAAAGCGGAGAAAGACGAAACGGTTAAAGAAAAGCAATGTGCTCAGTGGTGGAAGTCGGGTGACTGACAGACAACAAGGAGGATCCTACGAGCCATCGTGGACCACTCTTCAGGCGGTACTGGGTATCTACAAAGATATCGACACCTGATGAGACAGTCAATTGGTCGCCTTGGTTTCTTACCGAGGGACCAGGCTGCCTTGTGACACGACAGGCCCGAGCCCCGGCCCTCTACGTCGGGGCGAAGGAAACGGATATCGACGGACCACGCGGTCAAGGGACCGGGGAATACTCGGCGTTATAATTTTTTTTTCCCATCCTCTCCTTTGTGGCAGGTTTTTTCATGATATCCCATCGGAAAGTGGATACTAGGGACTCGAGGGCGGTTCTCGGGCGATTACGGACGGACCCAGGGCAAGGAAAGGAAAGGAACGGTCAGGCAAAGGCAAAGGGATCATCACTGTTTTTTTCTTCTGGCGACTACGGCGATTCAACGGTAACGGTCAAGGGGGCGAGTTACTGGCTAAAGGCGGAATCGGAAGGGGGCAAACGGAAACAGGACCGGGCTCCTGAGTGCGTTGCGTTGGCGTGTTTGTTTGTACATAGGGAGGGATGGGATCTACTACCTAGTCGAGTACCTAGGCTCTTTTACGCACGCAGGCTCGCCGGACTGGCAAAAACAAAAAGCGTTAAAATGGAAACAAGAATAATATCATGAAAAGCATTAATATTTGCTATTTGCTATTTGCTATTTCTTACTGTAACGAGAGTGGTTATTGTTGCTATTGTTGTGTGTGTTGTCAGACCCTCAAAGTCAGTCAGTCAGTCAGTGAGTGTCAACTTGACGGGCAGCCATTGGGAGGGGTCTCCTTGGCTCCGGTTGCCTATTCGAGGTCCCATTTGACCTTTTTACCCTTTGACTTTGCCACAGCCTAGAACCAATCAACACCGGGTCGAACGTGGATCATTTCAGGACCGACCCCGATTTGTGGTGTCAAAAAAATTGTTGGGGGAATTGGACGCAGGCTGGTCTGTTCTTTCAGCGCGCGTGACCTCATTCCACGTGCCCCCCAAATTACACCAGGCTCCCATGTATGTCCAATTGAGTAGAAGATGAAGCTGCAAGGTGAAGAAGCTCAAGGTGAGGTAGAGGAAGGACATGGCGTCACAGAAGAGCCGAGGATGTGAGACTGCTGACCTTGGGAAATTTGGCGGTGGACGGTTACGGTTACGGTTACGGGTGTGCGTGCGGGGGAATTAGAGAATCAACCATGGCGAGCTGATGCAATAGTCACTGGGCATCGACGTCTGATGTTTGGACCGATGTGTCTGTCTGTACGTTTCTTTCTATTTTAATACAAAAAAAAGTGAGGTGATCTACTGTACATCTCGTTTCCATCGTTATTTTTCACAGTCACCATCTGTTCATCGTACACGCATATCGTACATAGTGACGTACGTTCTGGCAGGGTCCTGGCCTGGGAATGCAAATCTTCCCTTCCACTGAGCTTCCAAGCTCGGACAGGTACCGGGGGGGGGGGGAATTTTGTTGAATCATAGTATACATTGCAGCAGGCAGTTTCATCCAACCACAAGCTCCCGCTTCAGAGTCCGTCGGTCAGTGCCAATGCCAATGCCAGTCATTCTCAAGTTAGTCCCCCAGGCTGACTGAAAGATTGGCGGTTTGGCGTCTTGGGGAGGCAGACTAGGGGACCATGTCTCTTGACGCAGGGGGGGCACGATGTGCAAATGCGGGGGAGGCTCCACGTCGGTCGGGGCACTCCACGTTTGACCGTTAGAAAGGGGTGTGTGCTGACGTTGAGGAAGACGCTGTAAACATTGCTGTGCTGTGCTGACCGTCAAGTTGAGTTCCGCCCCGGAAAAGCCCACATCTTGCCCCCTAGGCGGTGACGGCGAGCACCTGGGGGGGAAAAAGCCCTTGCGGCGTAGCTCACGGGGTTGGGTCCGGGGCCGAGGCGGCCGGGGAGTGCGCCGGCTGGCTATGACCCTGGCCGTTATGCTTGAGCGCTTTGACGAAGATCTGCCGTGAGTGGACGTTGATGTCGCTGAGTTCAACGTCGAACTGATCGCCAACCTTGATATCCTTGACGAGCATGAGCTTATCGATGCCGTCGATAGTCATGATGGCATCCATGTCAAACAGGTCCAGCTTGCCCAGCACGCCCTGCCGCCACCGGGACTCGACCGTGAAGCGTATCCGCTGCGGCACCGTGCCCTCAAACTTCCAGGCCCGCACGAGCGCCATGAGAATCCACTCCCTGGTGCCCTGCGAGACGGTCCGCGCCATCCTCTCCCGCATGTGTAGCAGGCTGATGGTGTTGGGGAGAGTCTCCGCCGTGAACGGGAGAATGCCGTCCAGGTTGTCCGTCTCCGGATCAATCCGCCGCTTCACCTCCCGCTCGTGTGCCAGCGCCGCGTGAACCTGCCAGTGGACTACCAGGTCTGAGAAGCGGCGGAGGGGCGACGTGGCTTTGGCGTACATGTCAAGGCCCAGCATGAAGTAGGGTCCAGGCTCTGTCGACATCTCGACGCCGCCTGTGAGACGTGAGAGTTGCTGACGCTGAGCCATCGTTGGCTGCACACCCCTCTCGAGGGGAGGATATAGCTCCTTGGTGGCGTAGTTATAGATAGCTTCAAAGTTGCTCTTGGAGTGCACATCTCTTCGGTATGGAACCGGGATCTTGCGGTCAGAGCACCACCGAGCCGCGATTTCACCCGCAAGAACCATGGTGTTAGAGACAACCGAGGCGCCATTGAACGAGTCGTAGCCAATCTTGATGTACGGGTCGGGAGGCAGTACCTTTGTCCCCTCAGCTTGGCTCATTGGTACATCCTCAAAAGCAACCGTGACAGAGGCACCGGGTAGAAACGAGGGCCACGCTCCCTTGTCAAGCCGCTTTCCTCTGATCGCCTCAGCCAGGCGATAGAGCGTCAGGAGGTCTTCCTTGCTCTTCTCGTCCAAGTCTTTTGCGGAGACCATGGGCCGGTTTGGCACTGTCTTTGCCTTGTCTGGCAGTTGTCCAACAACGAGACTCTTGTCGGATGCCGGGGGAGGCTGGGACTCATTGCAAAACCTGGAAACGTCCCTGGGATCCAGATATGTGACCTTGTGAAGTGTTCCCGGCTCAACTTTGTAGTCGAGGAGATCCCCCCTTTCGTTGACTCTGGCGCTGAAGGTGAGGGCTGGTCGGCCGGCGGCCAGAGAGTACTGGTCGACAAGGCTTTCTGATTTGTAGTCTCCTGACTGGTCCACACCGATCTCAGCTGGCAACATGGCCTGGAAGTGTCCCGGAAGGTAAATATTTTCTGGAATCAGCTCCAGGAACTTGCCCAACTCAGAGTTTGGCTTGATCCCTGATGCTGGGTCGGCTGTATGCACATGGATCCAGTACTCGTCTGGTTTCTCTGTACGCTCTAGTGAGACACCATCGTCGATGAGCATGGTTTCAGGAGCGTCGATACAAAAGACCATGTCGTCGGTCCACTGTCTCCTTGAGCCTTCTGCAATGTCCGGTCGTGTCGAGTCCTCCAGCCGGGCTGGAACTTCTCGATGGAGGCCACCTCCACCCTCGATCTTGACACCTGGGAATCGAACCTTGTAACGTGATGGGATCTCCCATGGAGGAATCATGCCCAGTTCTTGAAGAAAAGTCCAGGCGGTTCGTTGATCCAAAGTGGCGTTATCGTAGAGGTCAAGAGCCCGCAGAATTAGAGAACCATCCGCATGGAAGCGTGATGAGTCGTCAAAGAGGTCGTAGCTCGCCCACCACTCCAAGAAACGTATGAAATCCAACTGTTTCCTTGACCACTCCGCTGTCTCGATAGTTACCCCTGACGAAGGGGCGAGGATGCCGTACGGTGTCCAAGATCGCTTCTGGCGATTGGCGAGAACAACTTCCCTTGCTTTGAGAATAAAGGTACCAAACCCTGTAAGTTCGAGTTCTTCTTCAGTGGGAGGGTTTAGTTTCCTAGCCCTTGTGATGGTGTAGTCGCGGACCATGAGCGAAACGCGGTTGATCATCAGGAGATCCTGATACGGGAAAATCTCAAAAAGATGATCCCGTCGGTGACAATCCGCAGATGGGCTGAGTGGTCGGAAGATGAAATCGTTCCGGTAGAGGGCGGTATGAACAGCGTACAAAGCGGCGGGAGAAAAGTGTTTGCCTTTCTTGAGGGACTGGGGCAAGAGAATGTCTGCGAGCTCGAATAGGCTCAGGTACTTGGTTCGCCTGCCATCCGACACCAGGGACCTTGCTCTATCCAGGCTGTTGAGACTTTCTTGATATGCATGGTCAGCTTCCAAAGTGAAAGCCCGCATTTTTTCAATCAAGTCAGCACCAGCTTCACGGCTAGGGCCCTTGTCTTCCCTGCGGATTTCTTCAAAATCGTCAGGTGTGACATCTTGAGGGATCGAGGCCAAAATCGGCTTCAAGTCCTCAACGGGGACAAAGTTGGAGATGCTGAAGAGGGAATTGAATCCCAAGCTGATGATCCATTTGCCCGTGTTTGTGTAGAAGTGATGACGACTACCGAAGTATCCCAGGTAAACACCAAAGAGGGGGGTTCTAGAACCAGGTTGTCTGCCAATGTGTTAGTTGCTGCTGCGACATGATAAAGAGGCGGAACCATTACTTCATCTCGACGAGATCACCGGGAGTCCTGGTTTTGGTCCCGACAATGGCAAGCTCGTGATCATCATGGCTGGAAGTCTCATCTGACTCGGCCATGCCAGCGGCATCGGACTTGAAATGATCCATCTCTGTCGAGCCAGTTGACTGGGGACGGGTGTTGCTGTTGGTCACTTTGGACCAAAAAGTCAGGTCGGCAGTGAGTTGAGTAATCTGTTCATCCTCTTCAGGCACCCAATTTTGAAGTCTTTCTCTAATCGTTCCTTGGCCGTGAAGAGGCGGTAGGGGATTAGTTTTGGGGATGCTTTCTTGTCCAAAGCCATTTTGAAGACGTTGGGTTGTGGTGGAATACTGCAAGAAAAATCAGATTAACTGATGCTAGGAGCCACCAAAAAAGAGACCAACCTTTTGCGCTGTACTCAATGAGTGCACCAACAATGGGAGAAAAGATCCTGGTCCATTACGACTATGCGCAATGCAGTTCCGACACACATACCGACGGGTTGATGATCGCAGCATTGTTGCGATTGATTGTATGCCTCCACTGCCTTGATGACCATCAATGCTTTCCCCAGTACCTAAACGAGGCTGAAAATTTTAGCCACACCGCGTTAAGCAGGTGCTCTTTCGTCTCGCGGTGTCACATGACGTGGCGTCTCACAACGTTTTTCATCGCTACTTCCATTAAGATCCCTGTCAGTGCTTGTTTCGGAAGCTGCACATGATGGCTTGAACATTCAGCAATAACATCACACAACCAACGTGTCTTGAGACATCCATCCTTGGATGCATCCAGGAACAGCCATTGAAATGTGCTATTTCGGATGACACGCATCCATGCTAAATCATTCATGCTTGCATTGTATCGACAACAAATGCCAACCACAGCCATGCCATATACTTTACAATACCCGAGGCCAATGGCTCACCCTTCAGCAAAAGTCCTAGCTCGCTACTCTGGAATAGGGGCTTGCATTGGGTAACCTCAGAAGAGCCAAGGGCCAAGAAACGGGTAAAATAACTTTTGATTAGAACAAGAAAGCAAGCTGCCGACCGATCGACATTACCTTGCCCCCGTTGAGACCCCAGTCCATCCCCCATCCCACTACCAGCAACCTGGAGGATTGGTTGGAAAACAAAGACATAGCGGGACAGGGTGACAGCACAACAGACTCTGCGCTCGAATCAGTCGGTTTATGAAACCTGCGGGGGCATTCGGCGGTCTTGGAAGATGCGATGCAATGCGCAAAGCCAGAAAGTTCTAGGGCCCTATCAACTGCCGTGCGACCAGACCAGACTGAATACGAAGAGCAAATTATACGATTAGATCTGAAGGGGGCAGGCAATCTGCGCTCGCGCGCCGACTCATACCGCCTGCACGCCATGGCTCTAGCTGTTTCGGCCAGCCAAAGATCCGATCGACAAGCTTTCGCCCCGGCTTTTGCTGGCTACTCTCCCCGCAAGAAAAAGAGGGACACCTACGCCTCACGGGCTGGACCAGTCGATGGATGGCCATGGGCAATAATCCTGACCTGCCTTGAAGGGAATCAGGCGGTCTATGGAGAGTGACAACACTTACAAAGATGGCCAAAAAGTCGCTAAAACAAACACGAGGGCCCCTCGACCGCCGAGAAGCGCCAGCCACTCACACTAAGGCAAATTGGGGGCCGTGTCAGATGCAGGAACAATCTTGCGACCCACAGGCCGATGAGCCGGCTGATTCACCATGGATGCTTCCTTGATGGAAGGGACCTCGATGGGACTCAAGGTTTGGATGCAGCAGCCAGCCGTTGGTCAGCCTGGAGGCCGCTCCATCATGTACGGGGATCCTTTGATGGAGAGCCTCCACAGCTCACAGGGCCAGCAGCGCAGCTTGACTTTTACGGCTCGGCAGACACAGACTGCCTGCGATAAACATGAGAGAGGCGAGGCTATTAGGCTCATCTCCCAGCGGGGCCTTCATCAACCACCCATCTGTGGTCATCTCGGAGCCCCTGGGCTGACCCAACCAACCAACCAGTGTCCAGAAGCATTGCCGTTCCATTGACATAATATCGCTTCACAGCGAATCCCCCAGCGCGGCCAGGCTTGGCTGCTCATTTGCTGGTAGCGCCAGGCTCTCTATGGGCAGCACCCGTGACACCGCCCAGTTCCCCTTTTCGACAGCTGGATGGTTTCGTTTGGGGGAGGTGTCGGCAACTTGGACAAGCGCATGCCCCTTGACCGGCCGAAGCGACGAAATTACACCTTGCCCATGCTCCACCACGTTCCCCTTTTCGCCCGCGAACCCCGGCTACATGCTAGGATGCGTGATAGGCGCATAGCACCAACGGTGACCGTGGTGGTCTCTTGTCGGGACTTGGCGACTGACACCCCTGCTATTCTTGAGAGACGGCTTGGGGGACGGGTACCTGAGTGTGAGTCTCAGGTACCATCACAATGGCTATTCTTGGCTAGATCAGCCTTTGCCAATGCGACGACTCCTGGAGCCAAGCAAGGCACAACAACCTAGCCGGGTCCTCCCCAACTAAGACGAAGGAGCAGTAATAACACCGGATCTGCTCATAATGCCGCTGTTCTGCTCCTCTTCTGTTCCTTCTCCTCCTCCTTCCCTCACGGTTCCGTCCATGTCGAGAATCTAGAGAGCCTCGTTACCTTTTGCTTTCATTCTCTCGTTCACCATCTCCCACTTACCGCTTCACTCTTTTAGCGGGCATTCGTTTCTAACGCCAACTATAAAACCGCATATATATCTGTTTGTTGCTGTTTGAGCTTGTTCAATATGAAGGGAGGAATTGCTGCCGCCGCCGTTGCGGCCATGGCCACTGGCGCCCACGCCGCTTACCCTCACCACCGCCGTGCTCACGACCTCTTCCGTCGTGGTGAGGTCTGCGTTCCCAGCTGCACCACCATCTGGACCACCTACTACGGCGAGCCCACTCGTACGAAGCATAACCTAGTCTCGTTGAGATGAGTTTAGTGAGCTGACATGTTGAAACAGTCATCCCCAACCCTCCCCCTCCTGCTCCCAAGACCAAGGAGGTTGTCACCACCAAGGCTCCTGAGGCTCCCAAGCCCACTTACGAGGCCCCCAAGCCTACGTATGAGGCTCCCAAGCCTACCTCAGAGGCTCCCAAGCCCAAGCCTACCACCACCGAGGTTGTCGAGGTCCCGGTCGTCCCTGTTCCTACTCCCCAGGAGTACAACTGCCCGACCCCCGGCACTTACACCTTCCCCGCCACCACTCTGACCGTGACCGAGTCCACCACCGTCTGCGTCCCTGAGTCCACCAAGGTTCCCTCTGGAACTCACACCTTCGGTGGTGTCACCACCGTTGTTGAGCAGTCCACGACCATCACCTGCCCCTACGCCAAGGAGACTGAGCACGATGGCAAGGTCACCAGCGTCATCGAGACCACCGTCTACGTCTGCCCCAGCGCCGGCACCTACACCATCGCTCCCATCACCAAGAGCTGCACCGAGGAGACCGTCCTGGTCTACCCCGTCCCCACCAGCTACGCCCCTGGCACCTACACTGCTCCCGAGCAGGTCGTGACCGTCACTGAGACCGACTACGTCTACGTCTGCCCCTACTCTCAGGTTGGCGTCCCTGCCCCCTCCAAGGCCACTGAGGCTCCCAAGAAGCCTTCCGCTCCCGTCTACGAGGCCCCCAAGCCCAAGCCTACCACCGCCGTTTACGAGGCCCCCAAGGAGAAGACCTCTACTCCCGTCTACGAGGTTCCCACCGAGAAGCCTTCCACCCCTGCCTACACCCAGCCCGCTTACGAGAAGCCCTCTGCTTCTCCCAAGCCCAAGTCTCAGCCCAAGAAGGTTTCCACCGGCGGCTCCCTCCGAGGTGGCAACGACCACTACGGTATCACCTACACCCCCTATGAGTCCTCCAACGGTGACTGCAAGTCCGCCGAAAAGGTTGACAAGGACATCGCCGAGCTCAAGGAGGCTGGTTTCCAGATCATCCGATCCTACTCTACTGACTGCGACACCCTCAAGTCTGTTGGCGGTGCTTGCAAGAAGCACGGCATTGACATGATCATTGGTGTCTTTGTCAAGGCCTCTGGCTGCTCTTACGAGACCCCCGAGATCAAGGAGCAGGTCGACGCCATCGCCGAGTGGGCTCAGTGGGATCAGGTCAAGCTCTTCGTTGTCGGTAACGAGGCCATCATGAACGGCTTCTGCTCCGCTTCCGAGCTCCGTGAACTCATCACTGTTGTCAAGTCCAAGTGCTCCGGCTACACCGGTCCTTACACTATTGCCGAGACCCTCAACATCTGGGAGCAGCCCGAGACCAAGTCCGCCATCTGCGACGTTGTTGATGTCACTGGTGCTAACATCCACCCCTACTTCAACGCCGAGGTCACCCCCTCCGACGCCGGTACCTTCGTCTCTGGCCAGCTCGAGATCCTCAGCAAGATCTGCGAGGGCAACGACGTGATCAACCTGGAGTGCGGCTGGCCCTCTGAGGGTAACTGCAACGGCTCTGCTTGCCCCGGTAAGTCGGAGCAGGCCGAGGCCATCAAGTCCATCCGCGAGAGCTGCGGTGACAAGACCGTCTTCTTCTCCTACGAGGATGACAAGTGGAAGGAGCCCGGCTCCTGCAACTGTGAGCAGAGCTGGGGCTGCAAGAGCGCTTTCTACTAAGCGACGCTCGAGAAGCTTCAGTTCGGGTTACAGCATGCGGAACGTCCTCTACCCGCGTCAATCCTCGGCATGCTGAATGTATATGAACCACATCCAACACCGCCCGGCCAATTAGTTCCTTTTCTTCCCTAGCACTCCTCTTTATCTCTCACCATACACCATCAATCACCTCTCACCTCAGCAAAAGCCTTCGGGGGGGAGTCCGAAAGCCGACGGTCTTCTTTTCCTCAGGTCAACTATAGACACAACACCACAGGGGGGTAGTGCGGTTCGCGCTCGCGCGCGTCCAACACGAAGGGAAACCGAAGCGGGTCGGGCGGTGGAGGGCTCTTTTCTTGAATACTTGTTCACTCGACACATGATCTTTTCTTGTCTATTTTGTGTTGTTGCTGTTGTCTTCCCTATGTGGTCTTTGCGATAACACTTCTCACGGTACACGCAACTTATGGCTTCTGAGCTTAAAGAGGAGGTAAATTATATCTGGGGAGGGACGATCTGTATGCATGATCTATCTAGCCGGGTTGTCGTTCAGCCTCTGCTTCATAATGCTGTAATTTACTAGTGTCTATTCTCAACATATGCCTTTGTGACTTGGCAATCACGTTGTCTCCCTTTGATCCTCGCAATGTGACATGGAATGAACATGATTGGAGGTGTAAGGGAGTGCACTGTTAAATGGTATTGGGTCCAGGAAGATACTTATGTGATGAGTGACTAGGCTATCTACTTGGGTTTGCGCTTCGACTACTTGCTGTGCTCCTCGAAGGTGTCACTGAATACCACCATCGTTAACCTCTGACCTATGTTTCTCTGCGCAGATAACGGGCAATTCTCGGATGCCACTAGCACTAAGTAACACTTTTCCAATTTCTCGGGACTTGGACTAGTTAATAGTGAGACTATGATTAAACTTGTCTAAATATTCAGACACACTCCACCTCATATCAAGATATACAAAACATCATCTAATCTGATGAAAAAGCGATCAGTTATTTAGGTAATGTCTATCCCGTCTCTTCCCTGAACCAACAACAACCCTTTGTTTAATCCACGCGAAAACAAGAACGAAAACAATCAAGACAAGAAATGAAGGGGGGGACGGGAACCAAAAGGTGAGACACGCCGAACTACCCCCCTCCTCCCAGTGACTCGGTGCCATCCAAACCCAAGACAAAAAACCCATCCCATGTCTTGGGGAGAGAAGAGACGACGGCAAGTCCGAAAAACGGAGAGGGCTTGCTTGAGAAGGAGAATGTGACCAACGAGCAACGCTGGATATGGGCGCGTACGTATCCCGTCGAATTAGCACTCGTCGTCAACATCATCATCACCCCCCTTCACCGTCCTGAGCGGTGAAGAAGTTTTCCAAGGCCAGGCATCTGGAATGGTGACGAAACCCTCATGTCTCGGATCCCGTGTGGCTGCCCAACCCATTCAGAGAAGAAGTGGCTTGTCTTGTCTCAAACATAACCCCCCTCACAATAATCTGAGACCTGACCATAGAGATCGGCGGTTTCGAGAGTGCACTATGCGAACCACGGAGTAGTAGAGACGAGATGAAGCCGGGATGAGAAAACTTCAAAGTGGTTTTTGGTTTGGGTTGGTTTCATTATTCGGCATCATCGTTTGATTAAGAATCACAAGAATACTGAGTGCAACATGGCAATATAGATAGATAGATATACAACGGCTTTGAACCCCCTCCCTTTCCAGGTAAAC
>NKCI01000354.1:0-25749 GCA_003946985.1 Fusarium duplospermum | reverse complement strand
TAATTAATAAATAAATCTTTATTATATATAATTATATTAACTTAATAATCCTTAGCGCTAAGGTATTTCTTATAATAATAAGTCGCCTTAAGATACCTTAGAACTTTAAGTGATTTATATAGCGCAATAAGCTAGGCTAGCTTAAAAGCCTTATTAATATAGAGCTAAATATTATTAGCTTTTTTAGCATTATAAGAAATAATATAGCCTAGGTTAATAGCTTACTTAAGCTACTTAAATAGCTATAAAAAGCGAGGCAATAAAAGGTAGCCTGCTATGGATAAAATTAGGAAGACTAGAGGGGGATTAAGGTTTTTAAGAAGTTAAGTTACTCGAGTGACTTAACGGGGGAGGAAGGTTTCGGTCCTAAAGGTAGAAAAGTTTGATTTATGGCTATTGAGATGAGTTAACTTATTAGGTTTACGTTATGGCTATTAGCATTAGTCAATAGGAGTTATACGGTAGTTTAGGCAGCTTAGATGCAGAATCTCGGCGAATTGCCAAATAATTGGCGTATATATCAACTTTGAACACGATGGTTCCTATCTGCTTCTTGGGGCCAATCGTAAGGTGGCGTCATGGTCAAGACCCTGAGGGTGTTCTTGTTGACGAGAATGAAGAATCCAAGTAGCTCCGCTATGTTTTCTTCGGGCAGCGATGATCGCCTAAGTTCCCCTACTATGGCGTTCACCTCATCCTGAATGTATAATCTCTTAGCCTCGTCATGTGAGATGCCCCTATCCTCTTCTACTCGTCGGATGGTTTCGTCGGATCTCGACCGGACAATGGCGAAGCGCTTCTGCTGGACGATGCACGCCTTCACTACAGAGATTTCGATCTAACAACGACCAGCCATCAGCTTGTATCTAGAGAACTTCGTCCACGCAGGGTGCTAACCTCACCGAACCTCTCTCCGCACATGATGAGAATAGTGTCGTAACAGTATAGCTTGTTGGCCACGAAATATCTCTCAGAAGGCATGCGTTGTGTTCCAGCCCCAGGGAAATCAACAAGAGAGAGACGGTCGAAACAGGCAGCAGCCTGATACTCTTGCTTTTCGATGGTCGTCTCTGTGGTCCCTACACGTGCTGCGTCCGGATCGATATTCCGTATTCCTCTGAGAGCATTGAGGAGGGACGATTTGCCGCTGCCGGAAGGACCACATATAGCTACGTAGGTCCTGTTGGGATCAATGCCTTCGTTTCGTCTGTCGCGTCGGACTGTCTCAGCAGTGATGACGTCCTCAGAGTCACTGGACATTGCCCAATTCCACAACTCTCGGGATATGACCCAGGCCACTAACCCAGTCGTGCCAACAAGGCTCGCCCCGCCAACAACGAAAAGGGCAGTTTTGACACCGACCTTGACCAGGGTGGCTCCCAAAACTGAGAAGGCAATGCCCCAGCCGGTCTTATGGTCCCATTATAGCCCGACACTCCAGTATGGGCTCATTGATTGTGTCATGGCGGTTAAGTCGCAGTTTCGTGGAGATCTTGTGGTGCGAAAGGGGTTTGCTTGGAGGATGGGCAGAGACTAAGGAGGAATCGGGTACTAAGCCAGAAGCCAGAGGGGGACCCGAGCTAATGCCATAAAGACAGTCACCCCAGCTCTGGTCTCAAGCAGGCTTGGCGTATCCAATAGCTATCTCTGGCCCAAAGAGGGCGGCGAATCAGACCAAGAAAACATTTACACATTCGTTGGGTTTTCATGCACAAATACCCAAGCTTACTGTAGATCACTCATTCGTAATTCTTGGGTGCTCTGTTATAATGCATTGAAAGAGTAGGTAGGCAAACATCAGGGTGGGTGGAGAGAATGAGACAAAAAGAGCATCATTCCATCGGGTCCCGGTGACTAGGCACCTGGATTGAAAACAAAGAGCCAAAATCAATGCTACATGATATTTGGGCTGAGACTGGGAAACAACTATTGGTGACCGAGAAAGAATATTCAGCCGTACGCGGAGATACGTAGGAGTAGGGTGATATACGTTGCACGCTACGTTCAAACTCAAGCGTACATATATCACCATTCACACGAGACTGCTCTTGAATCATAACTGTTCTTGATATTCAATCGCTTATGAATCTATCTAGCTCACAATGCTCTTGTTAACAAACAGCGTCTGCACATTGCAGAAGCCCTTGAGACCATTGGCACCCCACTCAGTACCGATACCACTCTCCTTGTGTCCACCAAAGGGAGCCATGGGCGTAATGTCAAAGTGGTTGTTGACCCAGACGGTGCCAGCGTCGAGTTCTCGGGCGACGCGGGAAGCCTTCTTGATGTCGTTGGACCATACTGAGGCGCCGAGACCGAGGAGGGTGTCGTTGGCGCGCTCAATGACTTCTTCTTCTGTCTTCCAGGACATGAGGGGGAGAATGGGACCTGTACACTGTTAGATATGTCTCGAGCAGTATCCAAAAGCTATGCAACTTACCGAAAGGCTCCTCGACAACGATCCTCGACTTCTCAGGAGGGTTATCAATAATAGTAGGAGTAACAAAGTATCCACCATTAGGCTTAGGGTTCATCTTGCCACCAGTGGCAACCTTCCAACCCTGCTTCTCAATGTCGTCAAAGAAGGTCTTGACGCGGTTGTACTGCATAGAGTTTTGCAGGGGACCGTGGCTGATTCCCTCCTTTGAACCATCGCCGAGAGCATAGGCCTTGACGTGCTTGACCATGGCATCTCGGAACTCGTTGTAGATGGACTCGTGCACGTAGATGCGCTTGAGGTTGAGGCAGATCTGGCCCGAGTTGAGGAAGGCGTAGAAAGCGACCTTCTCGGCGACCTTGTCGACATTGACATCAGGGAACACGACAGCAGGGTCGTTGCCGCCACTAAACTGATCAGCTAAGCTTACTCAAAATCAAAGTGAAATCTTACAGTTCAAGAGTCACTCGCTTCAGAGTCTTGCTCGCGCTCTGAAGAACCAACTTTCCAGTGTGGGTAGATCCAGTGAAAGAAATCTTGTCAATGCCAGGGTGGCTAGTGAGCCAAGGACCGAGGCTATCATCGCCACTGAGCGACTGCACAACACCAGCAGGGAAGAACTGCTGCGCAAGCTCAACAAGCTTGAGACCACAGTAAGGTGTGAAGGGACTTTGTCTCGGTTAGCAACACGTAGTAGAGTGACACCAAATGCTGTGCGACTTACGATGGTTTCACGATGATGACGTTGCCGGTCAGCAGAGCTGGGGCAATCTTGGCTGTGGCAAGCATGAGGGGGAAGTTCCAGGGTATTATGGCAGCGACGACGCCGAGAGGTGTGTATCGCGTCACGACTGTGCGAGTCTCGCTGTCCTCGATGACGTCCTCGGGGAGCTCAATGGCAGCCATTCCTCGGATCCAAGCGACAGCAGCATCAGCTTCGCCTTGGGCTTGGGGGATCTG
The DNA here is from genome assembly GCA_003946985.1 of Fusarium duplospermum. Lineage (NCBI taxonomy): Eukaryota > Fungi > Ascomycota > Sordariomycetes > Hypocreales > Nectriaceae > Fusarium > Fusarium duplospermum. The sequence goes on along the minus strand of NKCI01000354.1, from coordinate 22,352 downwards.
AATACTTTAGCGCTGTGAAACGTTGAGTAACAGCAGGTGTCTTACAGGCTTTCCTTGCTCTGAAATGAGAAGATCTCTAAACTCATCCTTGACAGCATCAATAGCATCCGCCCAAGCAAGAACAGCCTTGCGTCGCTCCTCAGCAGGAACCTTGGACCACTTCTTAAAGGCACGCTTTCCAGCGTCGGCAGCCTTGTCGAGGTTCTCCTGAGTAGCCACAGGAACCTCGGCCTTGGCCTCTAGCGTGGCGGGGTTGATGCCATGACGAGTCTTGGAGGTAGGGGTAACCTGTCCGTCAATGTACTGGACAAAGTTGTCCGTGAAGGACAGAGAAGGCTTCTTGGTCCCGTTGGTAGTCATGGTGAAGATGCAAGTATGGGTACAGTCAAGGAAGGATGGGAAAAGGTTGAGTTTGCAGATCCAACTCCTCACTACCCAGCAGCCCTCTTTATATCAACCATCACAGGCTTCACAGCCATCCTCTCCCCCCGCACTTGATGTCTCAACGCCACCTGCGCCGAGCGAATCATGGTCAATGCGGAGTGCAGGGAGCGGTCCGAGGCCGGGCTAGATAGGCTTTCAAACCCGAGTGCCAGCCAAAAAGGCAAACAGAACCACTTGGAGGGGGTTAGTAACAAGGATCAGGTCTCATTGGCTTGGCGGCCTGAAACAAACTCCGACGAGGAGCGGGGAGGTCGGATGTCGATCCCGAGGGGGGCAGCATGGCCTCAAGATTTCTAATCTTCATTCTTGCACGAGGTGAATATTCTGAAGTAGGGAATCTCCTTGCGAAGTCCATAATAATGAGATGATCTGGTTACCCCAATTGCCCCATGGGATCCTGCAAGGATCTTAACCCCGCTGAAGCCACCTTATAAATCGAGCCAGATACCTTGTTTTTGCGAGCATAGACCATATTAATCCACGACGGAGCCGCAGTGAGCAAACAAGGGGTTCACCATATCTGATAGATTTGCGTGCATCTGGATATTAATTGCACCGTGTGTCGGGTAGCGGACCACTGAGACATGTGTATTTTGTACCACATCCGATAAATTGCGGCCTGCACGTCAAACAATTTACGTCGGCACATTCCAGCCACTTGTAAGACAGACATGGCGCCATTACCACGTTGCATGGATCTTCACTGCCGCTGTGACCAACTATGCTGTTCCTGACCCAACAGGTTGTATTTCGTGCGGAGGCCATCCAGGGGACAAATCGCGCAACTATGATGCTAGGGGTGGAATCATGTTGTTGTCGAAATACTAAATAGGAACTTGAACTGAGTCAGGAGCTGAAACGGAGCCGCTTTTGTCGTTATGGTTACTTCTGTTTGTGAGTCGATTTGAGCGGGTGAGTTGGGATACCGTCGCAAAGGATAGTGATGCTCGAGGGTATGTCCGAGGCGCATGTCACGGCATAGTCAATGCACGCGGGGGTATCGCATCAGTCTATGGTGCATTATTCAAGATCGACAACATCAGGGTGTGTTTTCGAGGTTGATGGCTGAGGGCATCTCCACGTGGCGGCCGAGGTAGAAGTGACTGATGCTACACCTATCAGCCCATGTGAAAGGGGTATTCACAGCTGGCCTAGGGTATGTCGACAGGTTTTTACTCACGCATTACTCGATGTTATTCGGTATAGGTACGGAGATATCAGGCCAGGCTTCGCGTTCTGATCTCATACCTGCTGTTCTAAGAATCCATTCCTCCAAAATAGTCCAGCACTACCACTACCACTACATTCCCCCGAAATCTTCTAATTATTTCCAACGCACTCTATCACACAATATCTATTATGAAATCTGCACTTAATGGCTGTATATGCCGTAACGGTTCCAAAAACCCCCCCTCGTGCCCCTCAAACTAATCACCAAACTACCCTATTTCCCCTCCCGTCTCCAACGGTTTCCCGACCAAACAAGGAGCGGTCCGACCATGCCGAGAAAACGACTGGATTGGCGGCTTTCCGAGCAAATACACGACATTCCGGCGCTAGGAGCAAGTTTGCCCTTAGCTCCGGGGAAGACATGGACTGTGACCATTGGCCGTTTCCCGAGCACACGCATTTCTTCCCCAGGTTTTCGGATCTCCGGAAGGTTTTGGTCTGTATTCAACCATCGGCAGTTACTCATGTCAGCAATGAACTTTGAGACTATTTCGCCGATCTTTTAGATAACTGCTTTTAGCTTCAAAAAAACCCCGGTTCCGATGAGACTCACAGGTCGGCTTGTGGGTTGATTGGCTCAATCATTGTTGACGGGAGCGGGATGTTGACAACTTCCGTCAAATAAGCCGGGATTCAAGGGTATTGAATAAGCGGCAGTTCATTTCAAGTTGCTATCAAACGGGGCAATCAATCCAGAATTGGGAATGTATAAAAGAGTGTAATATACACCCCAAAAGGACAAACACAATCCTACAACTCTTCGTTAATTAATCACTTGAATTTGCATCAATCATTTCCTCACAATGTCTACCGAAAAGTACCAGAATGGTAATGACCTCGAAGGAGGCAATTTAAATGCCCTTGAGAGTGTCCGCTCCGCCGCAAACATCACAATGAGCTCCGAACTATTCGAGAAGCTCTACCTCTCCCCTCCCAACGCGGTCAAGGGAGACCTCAGAAACACCTTTGGAAATCCCACCCCAATGTCAGTCTGCCATCTGTACATATCTCATCGCGGCTAACACTTATTGCAGGGGCCTCATTGGATTCCTCATTGCTTTGATGCCCTTGTCATGCAGTCTCATGGGCTGGAGAGGCTCTGGCAGCTTTGGTGCTGCTGCTATGTAGGTTCATCTCTGAAATCTGAATTTGGTATTCTAATCGTATCCAGTCCTGTCTACTTCTTTATGGGTGGCTTTCTCATGGTACTCAGTGGTATCTTGGAATGGGTTCTCGGCAATAGCTTTCCATCCATCGTTTTCTGCAGTCTTGGTTGCTTCTGGCTTTCCCTTGGCGGTGTTCTCAACCCTTCTTTCGGTGCATTCTCTTTTTACGCACCACCAGATGCCCAGTCATCCGCAGAAGGCTTGGCCACTCGGGGTTTCAACGCCAGCCTAGGTAAGGGTTACAACATTCACCTCTAACAGCAGTATATGATGTTGACAGGATGTAGGCTTCTGGCTATTGGCCATGGGTATCCTGGCTCTTGTTTTTCTCGTCTGCGCTCTGAGGACCAATGTTGCCTTTGTGGTCATCTTTGCGACGCTTGTACCCGCCCTCTTTCTCTTGGCGGGTGCCTTTTGGGTTTGGGCCGAGGACTATGCAGGCAATGCCAAGCTTGCTCAGCGTCTATGCGAGGTAAGCCACCAGGAGTATTCATCCTTCTTTTTTCCTAACAATACTCTATAGGCTGCGGGCGCATGTCTATTCGTCACTTGCTTCGCAGGTTGGTATGTCCTCATCGCTATCATGTTTGCCATCTTGGAATTCCCGGTTCAGATTCCGATTGGAGACTTGTCAACTGTTGTGGTTCGGGGCAGGAGGTCTAGGGCAAACCGTGGTTAAGGGAGAGTTGTAATACCTGTCACATATCCTTTGATCCTGGGCTTCTCGACTTGTTTACTAGGCATAGTCGGCTGAGATCTAGCTACGGAATCAACCCCTAAATGTCATTATAGCGGGAAAGAGAGACCGTGTCTAGAGTGATAGGTCAATTTGAATTATCATTGTGACAGATTGAAAGCACTGCCTGACCGGGTCACTGGCTCTCTGGAACGTGAATCATATATGCTCACTACCTATTTCACATATGACACGCACCTATGGAATTCATGATTCTATCGTGTACAAATCACAAAACATCTATAAATACCACTGATCTCAGCTCTAATATTTACACAATCTAGCCCCATGACCTCCATCACAGCCTCGCCGTCACACCCATCCTCTTCTTCTTCAAAATCGCATTCCCAATATCCCGAATCAGATGCTTCTGATACTTTCCACTCCCTGTCTTTGGAAGATCATGTCCGACCTCCTTGTCTCCCATCCAAAAGATGTGTTCGGGAGACTTGACACGACCGAGATGCTCCCTGACCCAGGCACGAACGTGATCGTCTGATGGTCTCTTTCTGAGGTCGCATGATGCCTTCAAGAAGCACGACACCACTTCGCCGTACTTGTAATCTTCCAGACCAACAACGCAGGATTCCGCAATGTGGGGGTGTGAGAGGAGACGGTTCTCGATGTCGTTTGGTGAGATGTTTTCACCGCCTGCAAGTTGTCAGTATCAGTTTAATATCGATTTCGGCGATACGTACCTCGGATGATAATATCCTTGATGCGGCCGGTAATGTGCCCGTATCCCTCCTCATCGATGTATCCCTCGTCTCCAGTATGCATCCAACGAATCCCGTTCTCGTCTGTTTTCATCACCTCTTGCGTCTTGACTTCATCCTCCCAGTAACCCTTCTGCAGAGCGAAGCCACTGGTGCAGATCTCACCACGCGCTCCAATCGGTAGAGTATTTCCGTCAATATCAATGACTTTCGCACCGGTATGTGGAAAGACCCGACCAATGGAGTTGTGCATCTTTTCCTCTGAATCATCGAGAGAAGTGATGAAAGTGACAGGACTGGTCTCAGTCATTCCATACGCAATCAACATGCCTTGGATATTCATCCGTTTCCGAAGCTTCTCCATCAGAACCTTTGGCACAGGAGACCCTGCAGCCAGACCAGTCCGTATCGTGGTGATGCTGACGGGGCTCTTCTCCAGAACATCCAGTTCGGCGATGAACATGGTAGGCACACCAAGTAGTGCAGTGGCCTTTTCACTGACAACTGCGTCTATGACTTTTTGAGCGTCAAAGGTGTCAGATGGAAATACAATGGTACTGCCATAAGAAAGGGCAGCCAGTAAACCCATAATGAGGCCGAAACAGTGGAATAGTGGCGGAGGACAACAGACTACATCGTCTTTTGTGAGTCGCATTGCGTTACCGTTGAATCTGGCGTTGTTGATGAGATTTCTAGTCCAGAAATATTAGCTAACTTGACCAGGAGAGAGGATCATCAGTTGGTTCTTACATGTGTGTCAAAGAGGCCGCTTTTGGCATGCCCGTAGTTCCTGATTCATATTGTCAGCTCCAAACTCCTACGGTGAGACACAGACACTCTCTTACCAGATGTGAACTGCAAGTTCAACACGTCGGACGGCAAGACTTGCGTCTCAGCTTCCAACAGATCATCTTGAGCGACGCTCGACTCAGAGCTACTGAGAAAATTTTCATATGATTGTAGCTTGATCTTGTTCTTTGGATCTCCTATGACGTCCCCGATGATGACCAGTCGTGAAAACAACGACTCTGGCTTATGGAGGTGAAGCAGTCTATTGACATGTCCCTCGAGGGACCGATGACCGATCGTGGAAGCGACGAAAACGAGCTTGCAGTCTATAGAAGTCAGAGTATGTGTAGTTACTCAGGTTGGTGTAAATACTTACTGACGCGATGTATAGCTGCCTCGAGCTCATCGGGAGCAAAGGTATTGTTGATCACGACAACTGGACACCCGATACGCGCACCACCGAGGAAAACCTCAATATACTGATAACAATTACCAGCCATGATTCCAACACGATCCCCATGTCGCAAGCCCATCGCAAGCATGGCCTTTGCCATCACCCTGCTGCGATCCGCAAGATCTTGATATGAGAGTCGAGCCGACTGCCATGGTACTGACACAGCGCACCGGGCCCCAAAGGTCTCGGCTTGCTCATCGATTAACGAACCAAGGGACCTAATTAGAAGCTCAGGTTTATCTGGCCCGAAAACGAGGGAAAGGTCTCTGTTGCTTTCGATGACTGAGTCAGTGGTTTGGGGCTGAATGTCGGTAGACGCCATGGCGGTGATAGGAAATATTGACAAGTAAATGGATACCAATCCATCTTCAAAGGAGTCGCAAACAAGTTTAATACGGTATTGTTTGATGGATTTCTCGGCAAGCCGCAGGGTCAGTCCTGATTATCGGACTCCTCCCGGCCGTCGGACCGAGTGATCCACCAGTCTCCGGGCCGCCAACTGAGATGACCCCAGGGCTTCCTCTCTAATTTCCGCTTAGTAGCTTGCGGGAAGAGATGTAGTGCTGTTCATTCGCTCTTGGCTTTCTCTGCCGTGGCGGTGGTGGACTTGTACTGGGAGTCTGGCATTGCTGTGCACTCCCGTCCGCACGGGCCGTTGAGCCCCGTGAGACAAGCTCCTGGCTTATCCTGACAGGCCGTTAAAGAGATGACAAAGCTTATCAACATGAAGCTAAAGATACATGCGAGCGGCGTGATAGGTCGACCGATGAGTGAATATGACCTCATCCCTACCCGTCAAGGCACAACAACGTCACTCTGAAATGCAACACCGATGGTGTATCAAGCCAGGGGCCAAGCACCTTCAAAGATTACTTAATTATATGAAGCCCAAATTACCAATTGGAAAGCTTGCCCGTCACTTCCTCGGTCAGCTTAACCTTGTTAATTACCCTTCGTGCCGAGTCCGAGTTGTGCCTGGCGGAGCCCGGACCGTCAAGTGGGGCAACCTCCGTCTCTCGCGGCCGGGGTGACACTGAGAACTTCTCAATTAGTAAATTTTGCGAGAGAATTGTTTCATTCGTCTCCTACCGGTTATTGTATAGCTATGGGAGGTATAGCTTGTGGGGAAACCTCCGTATCCCGTAGCCGGGGGTCATGACCCGTCTTCTCGGCACCAGCAAACGCAGTGTTAATAATTTGCATAGGTAGTAAAGGAAACCTGCTCCCTGAAATAATATTGTCTAGGATATACAGACTATTAAAATATTTACTCTTAATGAGCACCATTTGTTAATCTTAGGTGCCAGGACGCTGCCTCAGACCAAGAAGAAACCACCAAAAAGGGAAGACTTATGTCGACAGGAGAATTTTATTAAAGACTTCCGTTGAGGTTTTTGACCTATAGATACCTATTAAGACCCAATCGAACTCCGTTATTTATCCACACGGTGCACACGCGGTTGCCTTCTCTCAAATAGTCTCCTTCGCATGAAGCATCTTCCACTGCTTTGCGGCACCAACATCCTGATCCTCATGTCCCTTCATCTCTTTCACCCACTCGAAATCTCCTCGCTTAATATACATAAGAACGAGATCCTTGTCCCATCATATTAGTATCGCAACATTATAATCTCAGGTGCAAACACATACCTTTCCTAGAGTGAGGTTCAAGGCTCCCTCAAAGTAAATCGGCTTGTACTCTTCCATGCGCTTCTTGTTCTTGATCAGACTGGTGATGTTGCTTGTGACAACTTCGGATTGCATCAAGGCTGCTCGACCTTGCTTGGCGCCTCCAGACTGAGCCACGTCACCGATGGCGAAAATGTTTTCTTTGGAAGATGGTAGATGGTCAACTTGAAGCGTGGGCTTGACGAGTATTTCTCCAGTTGAGGCGATGCTGTTCGGTGAAAATGTAGCCAGTAGGTCAGATCGAGGGTGCAGACCAGTGCATGGGATCTACAGTTCTCAGTCAGTATGTAACCCTCGACACTATAGCACGATGCCTGTATCAACCTACAATCAGATCCCAAATACGCTTCTCTCCATTCGAGAGGGCGATCTGAGTTTCCTTGACAGCTTGACCAGACTGAGACGGTAAAGTAGGTCGTTCTTTCAACAGCACCTCAATATTCTTGGCGCGGAGGGTAGAGAGGACAAGCTCATGCAACTTTGCACCGAATCTCGGCAAAAGTTGATCTCTCGAATGCATGAGCGTCAACTGCTTATCAGGATACTTTTCCCGAATCTCAGTGATAAGTTCAACACCGACTGCTCCCCCACCAACAACCGCGATGCGTTTGGCCTTGCTGATTCGTTGTTGGAATCCCTGTAGTTCCGTGATGCAACCCTCTCGATCACGCGAGTTTAGACGAGCTGGGGGTGGTTGAGCGGCTCCGGTGGCGATCACGAGATAATCATAGCTCAATCGATTACCACTGGCCATTTCGATGTCTGTATCAGTGACATCGAGGGCTTCATCACATACACGCTGGAAGATGCCTTCTGGTGCATCATCAGCAATGCTATCGTAAGGAATGAAAGCCTTGGACTCTCGTCCCGGAAAGACCGAATTTCGGGGAAACGCAAAGGCATGGTTAAAGTGAGACTGCTTCTCGAGAAGAACAACCCGATATCCAGAAGGAAGCGTGTTCGCAAGTCGTTGTACAAGATAAGATCCTGCATAGGAACCTCCGACGACTACCACATTGCGAGGGTTTGATGATGCTCGATAGGTGTGTTTGTGAATGACGGATTGTACTTTTTGAATGGCGAATCTGAAGGTGAATGTTGTGATGATCTTGACAAAGTTGAGATAGAGACTCAGCTCCTGGAGTTTCATCTTGACTAACTAAATGAAAGATGCATACACATCTTAGGATGGATGCTTCGAACGTTCCATGTCATCCTTATAACTCGACGGTGAATAACGCGGCTTCCCATGAAACATCGGTCTTCAGGGATCGAATATGCCGTCGCCGTGGAATTCACCCAACCCACAACGGAGATAATCGGTGTACACTTGGCCAAAGCACATGCTCACCCTGGACTGCACCAATAACCACCCCTTTCAGCTCCTGTTTGTTTTCGTTGCCTAGCGAATGGGTCCACGGGCTCGGTGCTAAAATTCAAGCCTTCTCCGTCGGGTCAGCATGTTCGGCCGGACCCCTCGGGCCCGTCATCTCCGGGCAGTGGGGCATTCGGACACAGTCACGCAGCAGGCTACAGCAGCCATAGAAGGCTATTCCAAGTTATGATGTTTTCGAGATTAGCTTTTAGCGTTTGCATGTGTCAGTAGCTGTGTTCTTTTTTATTGTGGCTGATGGTTTCTTTCGGAAAGGTCACAAAGTTCACACAAAAGCATAACATGCCACGATGGGCTGGCACACATTTTGAGAAAAGTGATATTGCAACAAGTCCTACCACAAGAAATTTCCTTACCAGAGAATAAAATACCCGGCATAGAATTTCAGGGGCAACCACGTAACCTTAGACACGCCATTCCTGGAGCTGGCTCTATGATACCCCCTTATTTTAGAGCACTGGGTTTTATAGTCTTTTGGGCTCCGTATCTTGGTAAAGCCCATATCACAAAGTTTAAAAAGTCAATAAATAGGTCCAAATAGGACAATAATGTAAAATTTGACCAAGAAGCGGGCTTATCAATTTGGCGAAAAGCAAACGCCCAAAGAGATGGCCTCTCCCAACGGTACTTAAGCGATTGTCCTCCCTTTTCGTTCGTGTGTTGTATAGGTAGTCCCCCATAAATCCATCAACTCTTCTCATCATCACTCTAGATAATTGCCGCTTAATCCTCTCTGTCAATAAAAAACCGACAGATCCATCACACTCGAGATTCATTACTCCAGTGTTCATCTTAGATATAGGGTTCGGTAAACCGATCATCGAGATCCCAATCATCAAAGCCGTTGCTAGCTGAAGGACAAATGATAGTCTCGTACCCCGAGTCCACAGATTGTATAGGTTGTGGAAACTCCCAGGGTCCCAGCACAAAGTCTGTCTCCTGAGCGGACAAGAGCTCTTGGTGTCGGATTTCTGCTGGCTCAGAGACATTTAGGCTCAAGTTTGGACCAGCAGAAGTGTACATGGGCGCCGTCACGACAGGTCCAGTATTGGTCAAGTTCTCCCAGTTAAGGTTGTCCAGTTCTGGGAACGAGCTCCCTCCAGTCATGCTTTCGAGTTCATTGCCCGAGTGGTTCTCGTTGAAAAGGGAATAGAGGTTGGCTTCTTGTGGAGCCGGTTGCAGAAAAGATGGTTCAGCCATAGCTGCCAATGGCACTTCTGGAGAACGACTGATTGCTGAGCTCGTGGGGGTTGGGTATTGAGCCCGCGGGTCGTGCTTCGACTCGGTTCCACCAATGACTGGGAGTTGCAGCATGTTGCTTTGCAGCCGAGTCGGTCCTGCAGGCTGCGCATATTCCTCCGTCTTCATCCATCCATCCAGCTCTTCATCAGGGCTTTCAACATTTATTTTAAGCTCTGGGCTAGGCTCCTTTTGCCCGTCCACTCGTGAGAGCATCTCTTTCACCGCGGCCTCCACCGTGTCCTGGATACGTTGTTTCAGTTGTGGACCTACCGAGGCCTGACTTGAGCCCATTAAATCAAGTCCTCCAATTGGCTTTCTGTCAACTTCCCTGGTCGAGCTGTGTCGGTTTGCCATCGCATTCGCTGTGATATGCTCCACCAACCCTGATTCCGGCGCTGTCAACCGTCTCGTGACAATTTCAGGTAGGTCTTTTATCAACATCTGTTGATAAATATCTGGAAATTCCGGAACCTCTGGTTCATAGTCTAGAGCAGGATTAGTTTATCTTCAAACTGGAAAGTGCAGGTTTCCTACAAGGGCTAGGAATGCTTTTCTCGCCTGGAAAGATGATCTTGTATATCGCTCGCCACTTCTCCTCCTCATCGAGGGATTTCTGATACATCCTTCTGCTCCTTAACTGCTTCTCTTGCTCTTTGTTGATCCCATAGGATCTCTGTGGCGGTTTCTTCCGACATGGATTCCTCAGATGCTCGTCAAGCGCAGGCAAAGTTTCGAATACCTTAAGGCAACCTTCGCACTGGGTGCTTAGCAGCATATGTCGGCGAAAGATATGTTCCCTATAATAAATCGTTAGACCTTGCAGGTATTGTAGGACTTAGCTTATACTGACTTGACCCTGTGGACGCTATCCCAGCCAGGTCCAACGCATGTTCGTGAACTCATGAATGCTTGTCGATCATTCTTGTAGAATGGACAGGCAAATTTCTTCTTTCCTAACTCCTCTTCTTCATCCTTTCTTTTCCTACTATTCTTCGTCTTGCCCTCGGGAAGTTCGTCAGAGTCGACGTCCTCTCTTTCTGCCGAGTCTTGTTTTCTTTTCTTGTAGGCATTGGCTGTCCCATTTGTGCCTTCGTCGTAATGAGAACTTTGGTGACCACTTTGTCTCCTTTTTGGTGGCTTCTTCGCGCTTTCACCGTCCGCTGGCGCCCTTGAATTGTTGCCTTCTACCCTTTGGATAGAGCTTGCGTTGTCTCCCGGCTCGCTGTGACTGCTGCCAAGTTTTCTGTTAGTGGTAATGAAACCCTTCTCTTTCGTTAAACAAGCCCAAGGCTTATGTTCCAACCACACATACCCTTTGAAGTTGTGTAGACAATTTCTGATCGTTTTCTCGCTTCCGCTAAGCCCAACCACTTGCAAGATATCATTTGCATCTTCAGAGATGGTACGTGATCCGTGGATACATGAATGCTCTTGGTTCTGCCTGACAAAGGAATTACATCGCGAGCAGCTAGAACGATGTTGACCCGACGGGTTCAACATCTGAGATGGACTCCTAAGGTCCAAGACCACATTGAACGTCTTTTCCTCTTGAAAATACGGGGTAGAAACTTCGATGCACATAGCGTCGTTGGAGATCACCTCCCTTTGACTGCTTGTTTTCGGGTATTTATCCGATCGAGAATGAACCAAAGCATCCGCTGAGTACTTGTTTTCCGTGACCTGTAGCCCATAGAACCAGTGAGAAGCCCTTTGAGATAAACTGTAAAACAAAGAAGAAGATGGCGAAGTGTTAAGAAAGCTGCGTATCGTTCGTAGAAGAGGACCCTTGGGGGAAAGACATTGAAGAGAATTAGACTCCCAGATGGGTGTCAGGGGAAGCCAAGGCTTTGTCTGTCGATGTGTACTCTGAAAAGATCTCAGAGAGTCTTGATCTATGCAAAAGTCGTCCAGGCAGTAATGTGTAGCGCGCGTAGCTATCGTCAGGGTCTTTGCGACGAGGAAAGGATCTGCGTCTGCTTTCGCCACCAGTTTGCCCCTGGCTTTCTTAGAAGGCCTGGAATTGTTGGGAGTGTCGTAGGCATGTCCGAATATCTCGAGTATCCGATTAATGCCTCGTAAACATTGCCCGAGGTCATCCCAGTGGTGCGGGGGGGCCTGCCGAGGCTGGAAACTGATGGTAGAGGAAGAAATCATCGATGAGGGAGCTTCGAGCGCTGATCTCGCGCATGGGAGGGCGATGGGATTGTCTAGAGTGGTTCTCAGGCGATAGATTGACATATAAAAGGGCTCTTGAAGCCGTTTGAGTCAGGATCTAAGCGCCAGAATGTTAGATGAGAAGTCGAAGAATTGGGTCGGGTGCACACACCTGTGGGCTGGCTGTCTGGTCACAAAAGAGGCTGTGAGGCAACCACACCCAATAAAGCGGCCACAGCCTGATTTGGCCTAAAACTTGGCGGGGCGGGTCGCCCGAGCATTTCTCGCCGCCTGGGGCTGAAAGCAGGCATGGTCTCAGATGTTAAGAGTCTACTTTCTCTGGGAAGCAGCCCTATCTGCATTGCTTGTGTCCGTTTTTTTGCCATCTCTAATGATGTATGTATTTAGACTGCACATGTACCTAAGATCTGACGCACCTCTAGCTTACGCTTACCCCTGTCGTCGTCCGGTCTAATGGCCCATGCTTCTTCACTGACACCATCGAAGTCCAAAAGCCCAATGTCTAAAGACCCCAAATGATTAAAGAGGACATTGATTAGAACCAAATTCGAACTTCCTGACATCCTTCTCGCCCAGTCTAGAATCGGTCACAAATGGTGACGCACAGGGGGCCTCGCCTCAAGCCCCATGACGCCTGCAGTATTCAACAGCAACACACAAATCACCATCTGGCACTTCCAGAGCACCAGCAATGAAATAACATTCAAGGTAGGTAATGTCCGTCATGGGCATTAACCGAGGTAGGCGTCTTCCTTCGGCCAAGCATGGGTACGTGGCACGCATTGCAGCAAGTGCGAGGCCACCTATAGGCTATTGGAGAAAGCAAACACCATCTTCTTCAAACATCTGACTGTTTCATGCGCTTTTCCAAAATGTGTGGAATGGCACTCATAGCTTATCAAGTCCTCAACGTCCACGTTCTTCCTCTCAAGCACCCTTCCCCTGCACCCTTCAAAGCGCAGTATGCCACCCATTGTGGAGTGCACTTGTTTGTGCTGACGAGAAGACATGGCTGTGTAGCTTACGGGCCAGTCACTGGTGCGTCCTTCGAGTCCCGATAGAGGCATCTTCTCGTTTGTCACTCTCATTGTACTCGCTCGCAAAGATATACCGGGTAGGGTATGGTTCCGCAGCTTCGTTAAATAAAAGAATCCGGGGATCTTAGGAAGTAGTTCCACGTAAGCGGCTATGGCCGAGATGCCGATGGCTGGCTGCGCCCCTGGTTCGGGGATGGATAGGTGACAAATACACGGTAGAATCTCGACTCAAGCTTTGAGATGTGGTAGCCACAATCGTGATTCTTCTCACAATCCCATACAAAAAGCAAGTTTGCCGTAATGTTTCTATCCGGTAAGTCCGGGATGGATTTAAGTCCTGCTTACCCGCTTATTAAACTTCTGGATGCTTCCTTCGACCCTGTCATCCTCGTTTGCCGTTTGGGGACGTGACGACGTCTGGGCGGATGTCCGGGACGACATGTGAAGTGGTAAATAGTATATCAGAGCTCCCTTGTTTGATTTGCTTCAAATTCATGCTTCAATGATAGTGCCCGGGTGACATTCGATTTCGGTGATGCTCAAGCAATGAGATCGGTTGACTCCGCATTGATGGCTCTCTATCTGAAACAGGAGATCGGTGCCTGGCCATAAGCAATATGAATCTATTCATGCCTTACCAGGAGGGGGATAGCGGGCGGGTGCCTTGCCAGGTAATTAAGCGGGCGTGAAATGCTTTCAAACGGGTCATCTTGGTGAACTGAGGGTCAATGTCGTCCACTGTTCCCCAACCTTGAACAGTAAGCACGAGCAGATTTTACTTATACGAGGTGGCTGGCGGTATCTCTCTATTTATACATCATTGACCCAGATTTTGTAAGCTTAGAGAATTGGGAGACAGAAATAGGGTCTGCTAAGATGACCCGCTGGGCAAACTTCCCGATTACTTTGCAGTCGTTAACGGGAAAACTACTAGAACACCACGCAAGATGTACCTCTTAACAACTCCTAACATTTCTTTTCTCAAATATTGTCATCATTGGTCCTTGAAGATTGCAACACCACTTCTAGGGCAACCCTCTGGCCGCCTGGGTCAAGCGCAGCCCCATGTGAAGTCTCCCGAGCACCAATAGGCCCTGTTCCGCTAGAGCCGTTTTACGTCAGGATCGTTAGGCATCCATGCAAAGTCCTGCACCAAAGTCCAAGGCAGACCACGTCAGTCACTCAAGGTGCTGTCGCGACGCGCAGAGAGAGCCATCCATCCATGCTGCCCAGCACGCACCAGAGCTACCGGATCTACGGCCAGCACGCTAGCTGCATCTGACAACTCATGAACACAGCCCTGTTTCATCCCGCATGATCAGGGATGTTCCAAGATCAAACCGCGTTACGAAACATTGTGCTCAATATTCACGCTATTGCCCCAGCGCGAAGCCGCTTCTCGTCCCACCAGAATTCCCAACTCCACGAAGGGGGGTTTTAGACCGTTAAAATGTGTGTGTGTACGACCAGAGCACAAGAAAATGCAGCAAAACTGAACTAGCAGACTCGCCATGCAGACGCCCACGTCGACGCTGCGCCTTGTGCCCTAGCAGTAGTCTTCACCGCAACTTCCAAGGTCAGGTGCCTTGTCAGCGAACCTCTCGCCAAACTAGCGTATCTAGCTGGATCATCTCACACCGATATGCCCGCTATACGCCAGCGTATACAAACAAGAGGTTGCTATCGCAACCTGGCCCCCAAGGCGGCTTGAGCTACATCAAGCCTGGCCAGCCAGGGTTAACCAGCCCTGTTTAACCTTACCCAGTACCTAGGCCAAGATCGGTCTTCATCTACTTCGATATTCCGCAAAGGGCCAATCCATACCCCAATTGGGCCAAATTGACCTGGTCATTTCGGGTCTCTCCGAGCGGACCAAGCCACAGCGCCTACCTAACCATCAACATCTAGATACGCACCAGTTGATGGTATTTGTTGTGAAACGGCCATTATTCCTATAATTAGACTCCAAAATCGCATTATAATGAGGCTGGATGACGACTGAACGAAGAACTCAAAAACCCCAGCCAAGAGTGTAGATCCATGCTGCGACGTTTTCCATGAACGACACTCAAAATTCTAAGCCACGATGCCACGCGTATCTGTTTCAGATCAAAGAATACCATCCAATCTCATCCATATTCGCGTTCGAAATAGAAAGAGCGTTCCGGATCCTTCCATGTGCGCCCTGAACGTTCAGTCGTACAACATGACGAATATCCAAGGGCGTCGTCAGAAGTATTCAGAGCCAAGAAGACAAAGCAAGGCTGAGTATTCACAAGACCTTTGAGTCACGCGTAAGCTCTTTGTGTTTACACGCTTCGTTTATCTCTGTCGTGCCCCTGACATGTTGTGTCGTTCATTTTGAGGGCAATGAGGCGAAGGGATGATTCGCCAGAATTGCCACCAGAGGCTCGGGTTCCTCAGACTTACTTGTACTCCATAGCCAGCCACAATCAATGCCAAGGCCATCCACACATGAACTTTAACGAATCACCTGACTGAGGGCTCACAATTTTTCTTGGGAAAACATGGCTGCCGACCAAAGGCAGGCCAGTTCGGTCGGTCTTTTGCGTGTCACCGAGGCCGGGACACCCTTGCTGGCAGGTCACTAGTGTCAATAACCTCACGGCAGCAGTTGAGCTTTCGCCTTGTTTGGGCATCTGTTGGCTGTAAATCGTCAGAAAGCTCCCACTAGTCCCCAAAAAGATCGACATGGTTTTAAAACAACGACAAAGCTTCATCCAAGCCCTATTCTACGATAAAGCTATACTACGAACAAGTGTCGAGGCGTACTAGTGAGTCAGGCCGTAACCGTGACCCAGCCCGACTGACTCGAACTGGCTGTTGACTCAATCCTGGCAAGGCAAACAGAAGCATCTGATGATAAGGTATTTCGTGGGGGCCTCATTTGGGCTGGGCAACCACAAAGGGTTCTGACAACTCAAGTCGTTTGGCCCGTTGGGAGCAGGAGCATGGTCCCGTGGTCGGCCCTTTGATGCCCAAGGCACTGACTCGAGCAATCATTTGATTGGCCTGATGTTGTAATGTTCTTGGGGGCGACTGCGGTCTGGACTGCGATGTTTGGCCGGCAGGAGTCAGGACTGATTGGTTCGAAATCTGGGCAATATCACAACTCCTGTGCCATTCAACGGAAAAACGAAGGTCGTCTCATAATCGAATAGAAGTCTGTATTTAGGTTAAGATGTAATGAGTATTTACGACGGCTTAACTCACTAGTTCTAACTAAATCCTAGATAATCCATTGAGGGGGTGAAGACTCTTGTGGCCATGAGCGTTGTTGACGTCTACAATCGGCAACACTGTGAAAACGGAATGAAGGAGCAATTCAATTGCCTTCTCTTTAAAACATGATTTTCTATACCTGTGGTATTCGGTTGAGACGTTTACGAAAATGGAAGACAGTCCGCTAGTTCCTGTCGCAGGCAAGGCCAGCTCTCAAACTTGAATACAAAAGAACATAGTGTTTCCTCTGATCGCATTTATGTTGCTTATGAAATATGTTTGAGGCCTCACTTACAGACGAGTCCCTATCGCCGTCATGCTAGTGGATAGTCATGTCAAGGTTGCAGTTGCAACCAGACAAGCATTCGACAATAGTTCTCACAACAGCATCACCTCTTCAGTATCAACAGACGCTGCCGAATTATGAGCTAACGATTTTATTGGATCAATCTTTTATGACTCATGAAGTGGCATGTTCAAGATCCAAGTGACAACGTATGACTCGTCAGTCAAAGGCTTGGCTCGGTCTTCCGCAAAGTCCGAAGTACTGACTGTAATGTGGCCTGTTCCCAAACTCACCCGCCACACACATGAAGAGAAGACACAACACAACAACCAACATCTTGATGCCCAAAGCCGAGGTATACGTAAAGAGGTTACCTGGCAGTGGCAATTGCTACATCACGGGGTGGCCGATGCCGGTTACACTCCATGCCGAGCCCTCCGCCCCTGGTGGCGAAAATCCAAGAACAACGCTTCTTTCAACTAGACAAAGCACAAACATTGAGAAAAAGTATCTCCTTAACATTTTTTACATGCACATGCAAGTCGGCCGCTCCCAACAAGTCGGCCGCCGTCAAGGCAGCGGCGCAACACAGCCAACGAGGTGAAACGGGGCGACCGTGTCCATTGTCGACGGCCTCCAACGAAGGGCCGTTTTCAGGAGTTATTCAGCGCTTAGTGAAACAGAGCATCCCAACTTCGAATCTCTCTACGGGTTTCGTACCTAGAATGTTGTGTGTGGGATAATGCAGTTGAAGATTTGGGGTTGGTTGGCAGGGTGTAGTTGCGGCATGCGATGATGGGCTTTCGTCGAAACTTGTTGCATGCGCTGCAGAAGAGGAAGATTCACTCTGCGATTAATCGCGAGTAGAGGAATCCAAAAAGATAGAATTTTTGATACATCAATAATGTCAAGAATTCAAGTTAATCCCACCGTTCCCTCGACAAAGTTATCCAGAAAAGACATGTCCAAGCTCCCAAACTCCCAGTCTATTGGAGAGTCCTGCTCAAGGGGAGGGAGCTCCTCGGTATTATGAGTCCTATCTCCAATTTCGTTTACCGGTAGAGGAGCAGGTTGAGCCAGCATTGGATCCAGCCAAGTATCCGCCGTTGCAGTAGCTAGCCGGTTGTCTTTCGCTGCCGCCTCATCTCCGCTCAAGGTGAGATTTGTCTCTGGCCCCTTTTCGGAACCTTGGGGTTCGACTCTGATGACACAGAAATGAGGGATGTAGATATCCAATATGGTGTCGTTGTCGCTCAGCTTGACTCTGCATCCGAGGTCCTCTTCCTTCTTGGGTTCAGTGACCAGAGTGACATTGTACCTGCCACCAGATGCCGCATCTTCCTCGACCGCGAGAAGGTGTCGAAGAAGAGTAGCCACTCTTTTTGCGATGGGATCATCATTTTGACGCACCACCTCTTGCATGTATCCCAGAATCTGCTCCAACATACCACGGTCACTTAACCTTTGATGTGCCAGGAAGTGAAAACCGGTATTCTCAGAGCTTCGGTTGCGCTGGTCAGTGATATGTGCCAGACATAGAGCCGCGCTGGAGGTAAAGACTAGCAAGTCTACACCTCGACAGTAATAGCTGGCAGATCTGAACTCTCTGAAGGGGGCGAATCTGCATAGAATCTCTCGACTTGCCGTGACCGCTGTCATCCGATTATACTCGTATCCAGGCTCGGTATTCGACCGCAGTAGAAATGGAAGATGCACTTGTAGTAAGAGGTGATAGTACATGAAATGATCATTGAATCGAAGCGTCTCGCGAATTCTCTCCATGTGGCCAGCAGCAGTGGGAATGGTTGGCGCTACCCAGTACTGGGCAGGCATCGTCGTAGAAGCGTCTTGTAGGATCTTCCCAATCTCTTCCACAGACTTCTTGTCGTACATCTCTGGAAAATTGCGTTGCAGAATACGTCCGCATGCAACGGTGCAGAGACGATGCATCCGCTCCCACGGGTCACAGGAATTGAGAGCGTCAGCATCGGCGTAAGAGTCATCGAATGAGCTTTGAGGTAGACCTAGCATCAAACAGAGGTAACGGTCGAACTGGATGAGGAGAGACCACATATCATCAGGCTTGACGCTGGCGCCGTTGAGAGAGGGAGGCTCAACTCCCCGGTTCAAGCCCATCATCTGAGCAATCGCAACTGCTCGACGAGCAGCGAGCCATGCGCGACGAAGGTTTCCCGAATAGTTCTCGTACAGGGCCTCGAGAAGGATGCATTCGAGGCCTTCCAGTGAAGTAACAAGCTCGTCATTACACGTCACCAGGTTATGAGCCGTTTTGACGAGCCGCGACATGAGTCCATAGTATTCGGTACTCGGAGTCCCAGGAACTTGTGTAGATGAAGCCGGCATGCCTTGAAGAAAGGTCGCCAGTATCAATAGTTTCCGAGCGAACAAGGTTGGATGTGATCCCGATGGCGGCAGCTGTAGTAATACCTTTGATGAAGGTGGGGAGCCGATTGTTTCGGTGAGATGTGTGCACGTAACTGCGCGAATGATTGATGTAGTTGCCATTGGAAGCCGGAGGATGGCATCTAGCTCCTCTGGGCTTGGCCAGGCTGCTAGGAGACCTCGGCGTAAGCGATGGTGATGTGCTATTGTTGATGGATCCTGGTCCTCATCAAGAGTCGTCGTCTGGGTCGAGTCTGTCGTTGGCGTAGATCTTGATTGTGAAGAAAGCTCTTCTTGTGCATCTCTCTGCATAATCTCAGTATCTCTGGACTCTAGCTGAACGGACCATGTTTCAACGTACCGATATGTCATGACTTGATCTTTGACGTGCAACGTTGCTAGATCGAACTTCTGGTGATTGAGACCTACTCGACCTATCTCTGTAACTCCGCCGTCGTGATTCTGACCTCGCCAAACCATCATCTTTATGACGAGCAGCCTTGAGAAGCTGCCCAACCAAAGCCTCAACCTGCCCCAACCTATCAACAAGCCCCTTCTTACTCCCAGGAGGAGGTGGCTCATCAGTAGACTCTTGACTGACACACTCAGTCCCACGACGCTTGCACCCCTCGCAAACGTCCTTGGTATCAGCTGAAAAGGTGCAC
Organism: Fusarium duplospermum; assembly: GCA_003946985.1. Lineage (NCBI taxonomy): Eukaryota > Fungi > Ascomycota > Sordariomycetes > Hypocreales > Nectriaceae > Fusarium > Fusarium duplospermum. The sequence continues at coordinate 2,684 of NKCI01000354.1, read as the reverse complement.
CGTGCCTTTCGCCGCTTGCACTCCCAGCAGCTCTGCGTGCCCTTGCGGAGCTTGCGGCGCTTCGGAGCGGGTGCCGCCGAATCGTCCAATGAGGGCTCGCGGGTCAAAGATGCCGTATTCTCCATGGTTTGGAGTCGCAAGACTTGAGCGTTGGTCGGAATCCCGGTGACGGAGGTTGGGAAATGGCGGAGGTGGCTCGTTCGACCGCCGCTTTGACGGAGATCTGAACCGGCATTAGTAATCGCCAACTCCGGGGTAGCGGCGGCGGAATTAATGTCAGCGATTAAGCCCGATTTGTGTTACCATGATTGTGCGAATGGTAGAATATTTGATGGACTAATTGTGAAGATTTCTGAGTGTCCGTTGGATCGGCGGAAAGTGTATTTTCGATGGTGGAAGGATGAGGCTGCGCAATATGTATAAGAAGCCTCTCTCCTTACGCCTAACCATCCATTGAAGACATTAAGACATCATCAACCAATCCAACAACTTCACATTCACAAATTACTCAGAATTTCTAACTAACATACAAAATGGTCAAGATTGCTATTGCTGGTGGTTCTGGCGGCAAGTTTCCGACTCCCTTGTCTTCACTTGATCCTTATTGACCTCTCAGATGTCGGCCGGGAGATCATCGACGCTCTGGTTGCTAGAAACAAGCACGAGATTATTATTCTCTCACGAAAGGTTCATATATAAACCCCGTTCACTCTGATACTCTTGTGCTAATCTTCTCAGGATGCCCCCGCCACGGAACTCCCCTCCGGAGTGACATGGGCCAAGACTACCTACGACGATGTCGACCAGCTGGCCGGAGTCCTGGAAGGTGTTCACACCGTATTCTCCTTCATCGCCAACTCGCAGGACCCCAACGCCACGGCACAAAAACTCTTGATCGATGCCTCAGTTACAGCGGGCGTGAAGCGATTTGCCCCTAGTGAGTGGGCTACGTAAGTCAGCTAAACATCCCGCTGTTGCACACCTAACACTCGCAGGTCTGGACTTACGCACGCCTTTTGGTATGCCTTCAAGGCGGAGACGCGCAAGTATCTCGCAGACCTGAACAAGGACAAGAAGGTGGGTGAAGAGTGTCCCCCTCTTCAGCAACTTGACTGATCGTGTCGTAGGTTCTCGAATACTGCCTCTTCCAGCCGGGCATCTTTACAAACTACATGACCTTCCCCTACAATTCTTCCAAGCATGTAAATCTATTTGAAATCCCAATCAACTTCAATCAGCGCCGAGCTATCGTCGTCGAGGGCGGTGAAGATGACCTCATCACCGTCACTACGGCTCAGGATTTGGCCAAGGTTGTGGCTTTGGCTGTTGAGTACGAAGGAGAGTGGCCTCTAGTTGGTGGCATCCAAGGTGCAAACATCACTGTGAGCGAGCTCATCAAGCTGGGTGAAAAGATTCGAGGTAAGCAAAACTGACCTCCAACCCACACACTAAATGCTAATATCCCCGTCAAGGTGCACCATTCAAGGTGGAGAAGCTCAACGAAGAAGATCTCAAGGCCGGCGTCATCAAGTCATCCTGGATGCCCATCGTCACTCATCCCGATGTCCCTGTCGAGTCCCGCGAGGCCTTGGCTGGAAGCCTCCTCGCTGGTATTCTGCTGGGTGGCTTTCATGCTGGAAACTTTTTGGTCTCTGATGAGTGGAACAAGCTCCTCCCAGGCTACAAGTTCACTCAGCCTGAGGAGTTCCTGACTGAGGCCTGGAAGGCGATCGAGGCTGGTGCCAAGACTGTCTTCACCGATTATTAGCGTTGCGGTTGCTGCTAGACGAGATTCACACATTTGAATTCTATATATAAAACTTGATCGGAATATATCGATATCTGATTTACCAGTCCGAGGATCCTCCTCCCCCGCTGAATCCGCCACTATCACCGCCGCTATACCCTCCGCCACCTCCTCCGCCGCCTCCTCCACTGCTACTAGGCCTGTAGTTATAGCTAGAAGAACTATACGTATTGGAGTCATTGTGTTCAGCAACGCGAGCGGCCCTGACTCTAGCGGCTTCACGGTCATAGTGTTCCCATGGCCTCGTGAACCCAATCACGTAGTTCCTGGGCGGTGGTGTCGATTTCCGTGCTATCTGCACAGGCTTGTGCTCTTGCTCCGGGGTCTTGTGATATTGGGTCTCGGCTGCAGTGTCTGTTGCAGCCATTTGTTGTACCTGCATGTTGATGGTGTTTTGCAGGGTTTGATTTTGCATGTTGATTGCTCCAGTGTTGGGGCTCGTGGTCGCGGTCTGGGCAGGCCTGCGGTCCTCAGACGACTTCCTTCTTTCATCATCAAAGTTTGGCTCATTTTCCGGGGACTCTTTGTCCGTAGACGCTGGTCGATTCCATCTTGCCTGATATGGCTGCTTTGCTTTGGCCGATACCGCTTCCTTGGTCGGCTGAGGTGCTGTAGGCAACGGTTCTTGAGTATTCATTTCTTTTGGCTTGTTCTGAAGTCGGATGGGCCTCGGGGCCTCAGAAGCGCCATCTGGTTGCTCCTCCTTCTTTGTGCCGCGGCGTCGAGGAAAATAAAGACACATGTTTGGTGTGTTTGTCAAGTCTTAGCCTAGGACAGGTATGAGTAATAGCTATTTTGCACCGTATTAAGCATATAAAAGAGGATAATAAAGAGCCTTATTTTCTATAAAAGGAAATAATATAAAGCCGGCTATTTA
>NKCI01000353.1:0-25806 GCA_003946985.1 Fusarium duplospermum | reverse complement strand
CCCCCTCCCCGGCAGGAGAGGGGGCCGGCCTTGTTAAGGTACGTACATCACAGACCCCCGGGTAAGCTTAGTTGTGATTGCAATTTGTCGCCTATTGTCAAGCTCTGGAGGATCACACCCATCGTGAATAGCTTCACGGTCAGCGTGAACGCTAGCTTGCCCCACTACTGCAGCTGCCTGCCAGGCAGCTGCGCCTGCCTAAACAGGCAATACTTTCATTTGTGTATAAAAGAGCTGAACAGTCTCCTCTGGAGACGTTCTTGCTCCTCAGATAATTCTCGTCAATTGACTGGTGCCATCAATGATCCCTGTGGAGCCAATTGTCTGACACACTTTCATTGCTTCGCTAGCTCGGACTTTAACAGCGTAAACTCTTGAATAGTTAATAGTATGAAGCGGGATGACCCTCGCCTTCCGAGCCATGCCCTTGGCCGTGTCCAGGCCAGACTATCTGATCATCTTGATTGATTGGTCGCCGCTCTTCATCCTTCGGCGCCTCAGCAACCAGCATTTGACGCGATTGTGGAAGCAGCTCTGGCGGGGTGTTCAATGGAGAAATAAAGGCTTGAGGCCGAAATTCGATCCTTTCATCAATCATAAAGGGCGTTGACTGAGGTCCTCCTTCGCGTTGAACTTGAATGATTGTCTCTAGTAGCTTGATTTGCTCTTCTCCCAGGCTGACTAATCAGTGCTGCCACGAGACGAGGGCCTCGTTATGACGTCTTTTTTTCAAGGTATTATACTCTTTTAGGAGCCTCTCGTTCTCTACTGTCAGAAAGCGGTTCCGGCCGTGTAGAAGTCGAACCAACTGACGGACTTCCGTCGAAGGAGGGGCCATAATATGAGGAGACGACGCTGTACCGAAGGCTGATGGGTTTGCCATCCATCATCTAACAGGGCGTGGGCAATGATAATGTGAAACTTGAATGAATACATTCTGTTGGCTCAATAGAAACTTTCCTGATCGAATAGATATTCATAAGGAGACGGGATATATAGGTCACCGTATGACACACTGGCTCCGTTCACTTACCAAGGATGTAGGTTTCAAAGTCCGAAAATGTCTTCTCTTTGCGATTTACCTCAAATTCTGGAATGCTTCGACGTTCTGGTCCAAAACTTCTGTCTTCAAATTCCATAGAGAACTGTCGCTTCCTCAGTATAGCATTTGACCATTTGCATTGCCATGTCTCATGATGTTGATTCACCAATCTTGACTTGTTCTACATATCCTCACAAATATTAGGTCTGATTTTAGCAGTGGAAATTGAACAAAGGTAGGGCAATAGCTTTGGGAGTCAGTTGGGTAGTTACGGCCTAAGTTGGAACTATTGCTTAGTACAGCCAGAATAAGCTACCGAGGTGAGATTACAGTTCTATTTGTACCTAAATACTTAGCGCCATGTGATAATTCACGGCAGATGACCCGCAAGCATTTAAGTCAAGGGCGGAACCAGCATAAGTGTCTGATAAAACTTGCCTCGCAATTCAACCCACATAGTTTGGCACTCGCTAGTAGTGATCAAGAAATCAAAAACTATGGCTTTCGGTACCAGCGGAAAAGGAACGAGTCTATTTATCATTCAGCTTTGTTGCTTACTCCTGGTGTGGATCACCGCAATTCTTCGGGCATGGGTAGGGATAACTAGAAAGTCATGTACTATGGATGACTGGTTCATGTACTTGTCTGTTGTAAGTTACCTCGATGATCTTGGCTTCTATCTTTTGATTAAGGGTATACGTGGATTCCTCTTCTTGTCCTATGCCTCCAGTCACTCTGAAGTAGCCCGAGGAGAAGCTTTGAAAACGTGAAAACTAGAGCTGATCTGAGCTAGGGTCTTTATACTAGCTTGGCCATCTTTGTGTTTCGAGGCACGGTTGTTGGTGGCATTGGCAAATACACGGACAATCTCACCATGCAAGAAGCCATCGTGGGTATGCAGTCGTGGTACTTCGGCGAGCTCATCTACGGAGTATTGTCGATCCTAGTAAGGGTCTCTATTAGCCTGTATATTCTTCGGATTTGCAGAAGCGGGACGCCTAAACGAATCATCTATGCGAGCTTAACTATTGTAAGCGTAGCATCCATCATTTACTTCTTCGCCAGCTTGTTTCAGTGTTCTCCTCCAGCATACTATTGGGAACAGTTCCGTAGCATCAACAACAAAGGCTCATGCGAAAGCTCTCGCGTGACTACTACTGCGATAGCCCTGAGTGCTATTGCTGGCATCAGTGACTGGATTATTGCCTTGATGCCGGCGGTAATTCTTTGGAACATTCGCATCTCGCGGTGGTCGAAAATCATCATCATTGGACTGACGAGCCTCGGAGTTTTGTAAGTGGCCTTTAGTTGATAACTGCCAGGTGGTAGACTGAAACCCCGACTAATGCGACGAGCAGAGCCGGTATTGCTATTATTATTCGGATACCGTTCATCAAGGGCCTAGAAATCACCAAGGAGTTTTTGTATAAGACGGTGTGAGTTCCTCCTATCCATTCTTCTTTCTTTGATACTGAGAGTCGTTCTGGGGCAGGGATGTGGCCATCTGGACCGTTATTGAGCCATGCCTGGGAATTGCGGCTGGGTGTCTAACGAGCGTCCGTCCTCTTTTCACAGCTAAAACAAGAAGTATGAACCACCATAATTCTTAAAAGGGACGGCACGCAAGCCCATAAGGCTATAGCCCACCTAACCGAACAGCATATAAGTTTATAGAGAGGTTTCCCAATGGACATCAACAGGTCGTGCGGCTTTAAAGCCAGCAGAACAATACGATACCATGCACAACCGCCCTTTCTCCAGGCAAAAAAAAAAAAAAAAAAAAAAAAAAAAAAAAAGCACCACCAAAAATCAACAAGTTCACTTACACAGAACTTGGCCAAATTGATAGGTGCGTGCAAGAATTTGCGTCCTGTGAATAATAGAATAATAGTTGCATCCCTCTATTGAATCCTGGGTCTTTTGATAAGCCGCCCTGACCGCGTGGTTAGTTGATGGGGTATGGTTTCCTCTGACTTCAATGACCGACGCAGCCTCCGATTCCCTTTGCTATTATGTTATACCTTCCTCGTGTCTTTGGTGTTTTGTTCAGCGCAAGATCACGAATTTGACGGCTCATCTTTGGTGTATCGTCCGAATCAAAATACGGCCTGGGTTTGGGAGTCGCTCTTGGGCTGCCATCCGGCCCATCTTGTTGGATTTCCGGGTGCCGCAGCGCTTTGGCATGTGAGATGGGCCAATTACCAGTAACCCTCCGGCCAGAGAGTATGTTCTTCTCAGTCATTCCAACTCGACGAGCCTTGGCGTAGGCCCTGATGAAATTGGCCTTGTCCATTGGAGTGGAATCAATCAACGAAGCGAACTTTTCCAACTCTCGTCGATATGCGGCTTTGGAGGCATTGAATACTCCATTAACCAACGGCTGGGGCCCATCCGAGCAGTGTGCTGGCAGATAGCAACAATAAACGTTGTTCAAAAAGCATGTGGCCATCCATACATCCTTCGGTCGCTCAGCAGTGATCTTGAGCTGAAGAAAATGAAGAAGATACCGTTGCATGACTCCCATGGCCATCTAAAATGATCAGCCTCGCATCGGAGTCGTCGGCAGGCTTGGTCTGGAGTAGATAGACTCTTTCAAGCCATTCAACGCCAATGTGGTCGTCAGTCCACCCGTTAGGCGAAGTTATGTAATACCAGTCTGCTATCTTCTTAAATTCCTCAAGATACCACTGTTTCTTCAGTTCTTTCCCCTTGAAGATTATTCCAGGGATTAAGGCGCGGCCATCAGCAGTGACAGCTTCGATAAATGAAGTCCAGTTTCGAGTTTGTGGTCCCTTGAGAAATGCCTTCCGCCTTGGGTCCGCGCTTCCAGCAACCGGGCTATCTAAGCCTAAATAAAAAGGATTAGTCGGTCAAATTTCAAGCACTGACAAGGTATACAGATAGATGCTTATCGAAACCAGTCATAATACCCCCTTCGTCAACGTGGACGGTGTTTCCAGGCTTGATCCAGCCATACTGGCCCTCCCTGATATCAAAGTACCAATGAACTGCCTTAGGCGTGAAAGAGTCGAACTTTTTGACTTCTTGGCGTCTGCCCATCTTGGCCGTCAGGTCTGTGCGGCGCTTGATAAATCTAGTCACCCAATTGCGTCCTAACTCGGGGTGTTCGCCCTCCTGTCTCAACAGGCCCATGACGCAAGCGCGGATCCGATTGTGGGACGGAGCATGGCCCGGAGATTCCTGACGGAGGATCCAGAAAGCCAATCTGTCCTCTTGACTCTTGGACAAACGTCGGTGAGGCTGAATCTGTTCCTTTACGGCTCTCTGGCCGTTAAGTCTGTCGATGAGAGTCCTTCGGGGCACTCCCAGCCTCTCAGCCCCTTGAGAGGGTGAAAAGCCATTATCAGTAATATCCAATATAGCCTCAGCCATTTCGTCCTCTGTATATTCCCATCGAAGCCGCGAGATAGGCATTTTTTCCCCGCTGTCAAAGGTAAAGACCAAAAAACACGAGACAGAGCGGTGAGGAGCTTGGTGATTAAACTGACAATATTTCAAAAGCATGGCCTGTATATATCGCGTACCCCTCACAGCCATACAGAGTAAAAACACTTACCTCCAATCATTTCTATAATCAATAGAGGTAACTTCTTTTAGGTAGCTATTTAATTTTGCCCAACTTTCGTGTAAGTGAAATTGACGAGTTTTGGTGGTGCTTTTTTTTTTTTTTTTTTGCCTGGCGAAAGGGTGGTTGTGCATGGTAGGGCCTCTGGGCCACTTGTAATAGATCCCCCCATGTGGGTGAGGCTTGGTTTCATGACCAATTTGTTTTGGGAGTTGGAGTGGTCTGGTGTTCTTTGAAATGGGTTGCAGGGCTGTAGTTCTATTTACTTGATGACCTCACTATTGGTGTGACGTCTCAGGAGTGAGGTATACAACCCTCCACCGCTTGGAGCACAACCTACGCGATAAGTGAGTTGGACAAGAATCGCCACTCTCACCATACCATATGAAACAAAAACACCATACTCCTCCTCAGATATGACAGCAACTATCTGGCATGCTTTGACTGATCTTTCCGCATGTTTCTTCCACAACGCCTTCGGCAACCCCAACTCTCCTCGGCCATCACCTCTAGGCGACTCGCTCATTGCCTGCGCATCAACATCCGTATCGGTTGGTGACGTGCTCCCAGGCGCCTCAATCACAGCGTTGGTTTACTGGCCTACGTGTAGGCCTGCGGTCTAAGCGCCGCACGACCGCGCCAAGAACAACCTTGAGGATGTCATCGGCTGTCAAGACATTTTTCCCGTCCGACTCAGTAGAGCTCCAAGTGGCCGTGTCGACCATGTCACGGATACCGAGAGAGGTGAGATCATCATCCAACTCGCGAAGAGCGTTGGCTGCCCCGCTGCGGTTGCCGACCTGGAAGAACTGTATACCAACCTGGTGAGGAGGGGCGCCTATCTGGTCGAGCTTCTTGGCGTAGTGCACAATGATGCCCTCAGGGTCGTCAGTGGGACATCCGTCAGTGATAACAATGATATTGAGGGGCTTGGTATCGTCCATATTCCCAGGCTGATCGGCCAGATGGGCAACATATGGCTTGAGGATGCTGTCTAGCCGGGCACCCGTGGGAGTGGCACCGCAAGGACGAACGGACGCAAAGAGGCGCTGCACTTGACTAGCATCGCGGATGTTGGTGTACCCACAGGGAGCTTGGGTGCTGCTACCCGAGGACCAAGAGCGATGATTGAGGAAGTAGATATCAACACCGTCCGGATCATGGGAGGTGCAGATGGAAGTGATGGTGCCAAGGGCATCGCGGACTTCGCGCCATGAGCGGCCAGCCATGGACCCAGAGTCATCAATCACGAAGACGGTGTCAAATGTGGAGAGGAACGCGTACTTGTCCTCGGAGCTGGTGATGCCAACAAGGCTAGAAGTAGATGATGTGCCATGATCAAGGGCGCTCAGAGGTGGTGCCGTGGGACTGGTGTCGACGGTGGAATATGGCGGGGGAGCATCCTGGGCTGGGGCATGTGGTGTTAGCGGGGGGCATTGACCTAGGCGTGTTTCATGAGACTGCGGGGGACTTCCAGATACCTGGGGAGAGATGCTTGTTGTTCACATTGGCGTGGATTTGTCGAATTTTGCGTTGTGATGGGGTCTGCGAGGACACTTGGGATCGGTCTCGGCGCCGGAGTTTGTCTTTAAGGCGATTCAACATCATCTTCGGTGATGGAAAAGACTGAACTGTTGATTGAGGCATCTTGGCTTCCCTTGGCTCTCTGACGAACGTGCAGTGTAAGAGGCGTGGTCGACGCAGAACAATTGGGTGTTCGCAAAAGGCTTGGTTGGAATGCCTTGATTTTTGATCTGTCCGCAAGGCTTGTTTTTGAGGCGTTAAATGTACTCATGATTCTGCGGCTCGATTGACGGATGAACGTGTCACTATTTATATAGGTACAGGCCGAACCAGGCGCATACAGGCTTGATGACGATCTTGAGGGAGTGACCACGGCCGATTCTGCCTCGGAGGCTTCGCCGTTATTGCACTCCCATCTAGAGGGGGGAAGGGACGATTACCCTGTAAAGCATGATTAAGGGACCGTTTCAAACTTTAATCATTAGAGTGTGGGTAGCATGAAACCTTGAAGACGATATCTTACGGGCATCTTGCAGCCTAGGGCAGCGATATTTAGGCGGCCGCGTGGCTTACTGGACTGGTTCTGTTGGTTGTGACGATATCTGCGTCGAAGTCTCTCACCAAGGTCGTTCTCTTCACCTCTTGCGCGTTGATTCGTCTGGGGTGCTTATGGCCTTTTTTTGCGATGCTTAGAACTACCCCGGCTTCGGCACATCTGCTACGGAAGACCCCCAATCCGGAGGGGGAATACAGATGACGTATGATGTCGTAGATGCTTCAGAATGCCATCATCTACTTGACAAGGGTAAACCCCAATTGTATGCTACCAATAGCATGAACTACGTTGCATCTTGTCTCGGCCAGCTGATCAGTTGGGCTGCACAAAACTACCGATTGGACAACATCAGCGATCCTATCTGCAAGTACGGGGTAGATGAAAAACGCCATCTAGATCTAGTTGTCAGCAATCAACCCACCTGTCCAAGCGGATCACCACGGAGCTTGGACTAAGAGCATAAAACATTGCATACGGTACGGATGAGATTGTTACCGCTTAGAATAGACCAGACCAAGGTTGGAGTCGAATGATCGGGTAGTAGTATTGTAAGTCACCAATGTTGCGATTTCTACACGCGTACGAGCTCGACTGACGCATAGGGTTGTTCAGATTAGCAGCAGAGTGTGAACGGCTTATAGTAATTGGATTCCAACTATCTATTCCAATGCTGTTTACCTTCAAGATGAGGAACGAAAGAGGAAATAGACCACAAACGCGTCAGGGTTTTGTGGTTCCCCCGGTCCTACTCTGTGCCTGTTGGCGTAGCCACAGCAACAGGGTCCTGACCCGTTACACAGAGTCCATATGGTGGAAGAACTAATATACATATCGATAGCTCTTTGATAGATACTGGCAGTGCAAAGGTGGTACGGAGCGTATATAGACAAGAGCACACAAGGCATGTGACGAACCGTGAGGCTTGTCACCGAGCATGATTGTTTGGATGACTGGACAACGATCGGGCGGAAGGTCCCCTGTGAATCGGGCAACGAAAGACTCTTGGTTTTTCTATCCCAGGGAGCGACGGAGGTCAGTCTCTTTATACCTATGTTCAATCTGCTGATATCATAGGCAGCAGGCTGCTGCCTGATGCTAGTTGTGGTTGTTCAACCTCACCGTGAACAAGTTCACGATGGTCGTGATCCTTGCCTGATTTCTTTCCTCATTCCAACAGTAACGACTGGCCGTAGCCTGCCAGGCAGCGACACTCTTGTCTACTGTATGAGCGAGAGGCTTGATGTTGACAAGGCTTCAGTTTGATGCATCCCTTTCCAACATCGAGGACAAGCACCAATAGATCACGACCATGACGAGCCAATTCATGTTTAGAATAGGTAAGCAGTGCCTATAGACACCGTAGAGAACACCGTAGTACTTGGAAAACTAGTAGATTGAAGACATGTATAGGTAAGAAGCTGACCTTCGCGCCCCCTCCGATTACCCACGTCCGATCGGCAAGCTGTACCGGTAGCGACTCGGCCCTTGAAACAATCCCCTTTATCAATGTGCGTCATGTCTCCGAGTTGCAACAAAAGAACATATGCGCATCTTTGTCGTAGTCATTGATGATACTATACTCATTACCTATCACCATAATTGCTGAGTATGAAGAATCTTGCATGTGGGGAAAATGGCGCAGACATACCTCTAGGAACAATCCACGAACTCCCTTTGCTGATACGGAATGATTGTTGCTCCAACTCCACACATACCTTTCCAGAATGAAGAAAGAAGACTTGTTCTGATCCACGGGTATTTTTTGCTTCTTTCCTTTGACCAGATGGCAAGTGCAATATGCCGAAGCTCATGGGGGTTGGGGTGTCAATCCTTCCAAATTGAAAATTCCGTTTTGCAGGGTGCGTGCTCAGGATCGCTTCGCTGGTGAAAGCGACCTGCCGTCGGTTGGTGTACACTGATCCATTGACATCCGAATTATCGGCTTCACGGTCGGCTTGCCAAACCTTGCAATTAACGCTGATGATACCAATCTCTTCCCAAGGTTCTCGTTTTGTATTGGTTATCGATTGAGATTTCTTTCTGGCGGATTTGCGGTGATTTCCCCCTCGTTGTCCGCCTGTAGATGAGTCTCCCTCCGTAGGAGCACGGATAACTTTGGTGATCGTAGGCAAGACGATTTGACCTCGCCCAGTTGCATCTGGGACGGATTCATACTCTCTCGCAACTGTATCGCCGCGCCAATCGTGTACAGGCGTATTACAAACTCTGCCGGATCTTGTCGTGTAAGTATGGCCCCCGGGTCTCACGACCGTCTTGACTTTGCGCTGTCTCGTGCATTTACCGCTGAACTTGATTCTTTTCTTGGGTCTCCCTACGGGCCGCTCTTTAGGTTGTGGTCCCTGTGCTAACGCAGGGTTTGCCTGGGCTGAGTGTGGCGTATTCGGAACTCGAGTGGCCGTTTTGCGAGGCTTCTTACGCTCCCGTGCATAGTCCGCCTCCTCCAGCCTGGATTCGTCACTGGAAAGATCTGGACTGGCTGACGAGAGAGTTTCAAACCGCCGCTTTTGAGAATTAAAGTCCGCCTCTGGTCCTTTCGACTGGCCAGGAGTAGTATTATTTGGCCTGCCTCTCCTTTGGGGTGGAGCGATTCCTCTACTTGTTTGTTGCAGGAGCGTCCCCGTGGTGTCTTCATCGTAATTCTGTATTGTGCATGGTGAAGTGGGCCGCCCGGGCTCGACGTCTTTTGACTGCTGCGATGATGTTTGACTGTGATTAGTGGGAGCCTCTTTAAGATGCTGTAAGGTATCCGCGCTTGTGTGCCCGTGTTGACTGTCCTGGCACTCAATGCCTTCTTCGGAATCCTCGTTACCAGACAACTCCGGAGAAAAGGCTTCTGCGTTCGCATAACCCTCTGTGTCATATCCTCCAGGGTCGTTCTGGGCCGCGTCGTTTCGTTCGGGAGGGGAGGAGGGGTAAGCAATCGCTGATTGGATCTGAGCTGGTAAAATCGGCTGGAGCTGCAGCGGCGAGGGTTCGGCGAAATCCATGTGAGCACTGGGCTCTCGAAATAAGAATGGATCTGGCTCATTGCCTGAGGTTTGGTTAATTTAGACCTTCCCGTTTGCCATTGTTGCAGTAGACAAACCAATTTCTTTGCCCGCGTAGTCGGCCTCAGCTCGTCCATTGCCATCGTCTTGGTTAGATTCAGGGTCACCATTCCTACTGGCTGCCAAAGCCGCCCGATCTGGTGAAGAGAAAAAAGCCCCCAATGGCTCCATGTTGTATTGATCGCGTTCATTTATACTTGGTGGTTGGATGCCGGTTTTCCTAGAATAATCATGTCAGCGGAGCTGAAAAGACGGGCACCAATGCTCGGGCTCTTCAGCCACAAGAAGTGGCACGCACCGACCCTGAACTCCCAATTTCCAGAGAACCGGCTCAGTATACTGATCGTAAGGGTTGTTTAGAGGGGACATGGTGTCGTGGTGTGCTCGATAGTTCTCAGAGGTTATGCTTTGGCAGCCCCAGGTCGATGTGTCCTCACAGCTTACGCGGGGGGAAACAAACATTCATGAGCTTGTGGAACAGGAGCAACGGCCGAAATGTGCAGGAGTTACGGGGGGTTTTATAACAGTGGATGATTTAGCCAAGCCAGACATGTCGGGTCACTTGACTAGGCGGAGGCACCATGGAATAATCCCCCATCAGTACGGAGTGGGGCTCATCGGCGTGGGAGGAGCCTTCTACTACACTCGCTTGGCTAGGCAGACAAGATGAGGAACCATGTACGTGGTCACTGCCGGTTCGGGGGTGACCAGAGCCTCTACGCGGCAAGGCGGAAGGCGACAAGACAAACCTAGAGAGTTCATCGGCCGTAATAATATTGCAATGCGCTCGTATGCTTCGTCATTCTGACCTCGATATCTCTCTCATAAACAGCAATAACATGTTAAACATAATCCTATGGCTCCCAAGCGCTGTTCTTGCCCCGCGTTGAAAACAGCAAAAGCATCCAGGAAGAAGGCCGAGAGATTCCAGCTCCAGATAAATGACGAACTGCCCGAGCTCCAGCTGTCACTTGAATCAGCGTTACCTACTGCTGGAGGTGGTGCTGCGGTTCGCCTCCGAGTCACCGGAGGGCCTATAAGTCCCCCTCTTGACTGTTTAGAGACAGAAGGCTGCAAGGTCTCAGAGAAGTAAACCGAGCGTGAAAGAAAATTCCTGCCATTTTGTTGTTGCCTCGCCGTGTGTCCCGCCCCTGCAAATGGTCAATATTCGCCATCATATACCACTAAATCAAGGAGAAGTAAGCGAGCTTCTGTTGGACAGTATGTACATGCATGCGGTTCATTGATCAAACTCAGTCTGTTCGTGTTGCGTTGGTGTGCTCGCGGAGTCCTGCCCCTGGGGGGCCTGGTTTAGTTGGAGACACTGTCACAGTACAGCGTATTCAGGATCTTCACACCGCTACCTGTCCAAGACTTGCTCCAAATCAGCCACTCAAATAGTCTAATGGTGTTTCATCTTTTTGCAACCATGGGGGCTCTTCGGAGTCGCCTGATTGGTTCTAGAGAACAGGAGAGCCGACCCAGTCACGGGTTGCACAAAATAGCAATAAGGAACGAAGCTTGAAGACAGTAGACGTGTAGAGGTACGGACTAGTCCATTATTCATATATTACGAGACATTACTTGACAACGAGAAGCGCTGTCTCAATCAACCTTGTCGCCATTCGTTCGGTGGTCCTCCATATGACGTCGCATGTTGTTTTCGCCCTCGACAATACTGCCGCATTGAGAACATTCCGGCCTGTGATTCTCTCTCCAATGTTCCTCTAGTTCATTTACCGAACTGAAGGACAAGACGCAGTTGGAAATCCCACACAGATGGCTGTCCTGATGATCGTATCTGTGGTGCATCCTGAGTCCGCTTAGCAAGCCGCTGGTGCTGGTTCCAGAGATTCTACGCACCTCAAGTCCTCCACGGATGTCATGGATACTTCACAATTCATGCAAGGAAAATTTCCTCCTACTGTCTTGTCGTGTCCGATGTTATGACAGGCCAAACAGTGACTGCTGTGAAAGGGCAAGCCCCAAAACTGGCATCCATTCACAGCACATGCCAAACTATTGCGATCAAGATGCCCTTGGATATGCTGTGTAAATTCTGGTGTCCCAACCTCGGAAAATTCAACTTGACAATGAGCGTCGGGGCATAAAATTACTCCGTGAACACAAGACGCGTGAGTCCTGCGGTTCATGTTAGTAGTGATCTACATTGCCTGGACCTCTTAACAAACTTGAAATTCTGTAAGCTCCAAATTTTCATTTGACAACGTGGACAGGACATGCTCGGCCGTTTTGGAGCTGAGATAATCACGCCTTCATCAAATTTCTCTTGCAAATTTCTGAGCATTGTAACCATCCTAGTAAGGTCATCCGAAGCGACAGCCAAGGGACATTGGATAGTTCTGAAAGCGAGGTCGGCCCAGACATCCGCTGTTAGAAGGCCGCGGCGACAAGTCTGAGATAAACAAACTAGTAGAGAAGTTTCTCTAGATTTAATTAGCGCCTGGTCTTAAAAGAAGCCGCTTTCACCAACCTCCGAAATGTTTGGAGCCTTTCCCCATGTTCCAGCCTCTGAGATGTGCGGACATACGCCAGACCGCACATGACATAGCGCTTCACGAAACCATCGGCTGACCGAGTCGGATCAGATAACCAACGTGAAAACCAACGCTGGAAGGCTCGTAGATATACACTCATCATGTGGAGGTGCAGATAATATAAAACCCGCTCTTGAGTGATGGTCTCCTCAGACATCGGTTCGATTGCTGTTGGATTAGTGGCAATCAAACGTCGTTGGGTTGCGAGAAATTGCAACTGTCGCCACCTTTCTTTTGCCACAGCCCAGGCGAAGTGGCCAAACTCACCTTTGAATGCGCCCTCATCTGGAAGCATCGTGTTGGTTGGCCAATGCGGAGTGTCCAGAAACGCCGACAGACCCCTATTCACAGAGTCAATCAGCTAGAAAGGACGGGCTGGTATCGTTTACCCTCACCATTCGACCTGAGAAAAAGACCAGTCAATTAACCGATGGGCTTGTGAGCATGCCATGTCCTGGCTTCGACCATAGCGTGATCGCAGTCGGCTGGTAGCATCGAAGGAACGCATCGCTTCATTGACGTCCATTGAATAGATATTGACCACGACCGCCAGTAGTCCCGCGCGAAGGGAAGATAGGGCGTCATTGAGCTTTGCCAATTCCATAAAGGCGTACCTCATTGAGAGATTAAGATCTTCGTCCATCAGAGGCGTGTTTCTTGCCCCTGGTGGATTGGCTGCTCGAAGCCCCAAGAACAAAATGAAAGGGATGAGACACCGTTCGGAAGCCGAAACATCATCGCAACCTTTGGTTGCAAAGCCCATCGACGCCATGTGGTATCTCTGAAGGCGCCGCGTCAATTCGAGCGGTATAATGGGGTAATAAGGGGTAATTGTTTCAAGGAAGGCAGTCATGGCTGCCTCCTGGAGATTTGGCGAACTGAATTCTTCTGACGACATCGGCAAATAAATGTTGAAGGCACAGGATGGATCGTGGGGAAACATAACTTTTCGTTGTCACGTACTGGCAAACTTCGTCTGGGGAACAGAGGCCCTTTAAGTATTGCACCGTGGCACACTAAGGGTCGGTAACACCACCCAACAGATTCTTGGCTTAGGGCTGAAGACCAGGATCTATAAGGACTGCGTCAGACCATACGTGTGTCCGGCCTGTTGATTAATCTCAGTGTATCCGTGTTGCTTGTGCTCTGTTGAGTCCGCCCCCGAAGGAACCCGGGTTGGATCTTAGGATGCTCGACCCACGTGCGACACCATAGCATGCTCAACGACGCCCCTAGGCTGACCAGTATGGCTTAGTCTGCACAGTTCATAGTCCCGTCGCTAAGTTAGCCTTACCTCTGATCTGTCCATTCCTCTTCTCCTCGATCCAGCTCATCTTCCACCCTTAGGGAACCAGGGTTCAAAGCTACCCCACGAAAACCTACATATGGATTCACATTTGGATCCATATCCATCCATTCCACCGTCGTGATCTTAGTCATCATCCACATCCATTCCACATCCTCGGATGTGTAGTGGAGTGTAGTGGCTTTGAACCCTGCAAGAAACTGTCCACAGTAAGCTCCTCGAACTTACTCTCCCGGATGACACCGAACTCTTTCCTTGATATCCACCAGGCCAAACTACGTCACTAACTTCTCAAATTGCCCAGAAGGTAATTCCTTCGTGAGGCCATCCACATCATGTTGATAGTGAGAGTGTATTGTACCAAAAGCCGGTTGGTAAGTGGTTCTTGGCTTAGCTAGTGGTTGTGTATATCACGTGTCGAAGTATAGTCAGTGGCGGTGCCACGTTGAACTTGTCAGTCAGCGCGCAAAGGATGGAGTCGTCCTTTCTATAGACATGGTTATTTCCTTTGGTGCCCCAGTAACAGCTTCTTTTCCGGAATTGGCGGCGTGGAACAATGTTGCAGGTGAAGTCTACCGGTACATGTTGAGATACCTTGCGGAGTCGAGGGTGGAGGGATACATTGTGGCCCCTGGACGCAGATGTCAACGTCGCTGTATATGGTCACTTGTGAGCCTCCTGCGTAGACGAAGCCTCCAAACAGTGCTGGTGGGTGGATGAGGAATCTTCATATCTCGTTTGAAGGTGTGAATCGTGGAACCAGAGTCGAGGATGGCAGAGTTCTTGAGGGCAGGCGGTACAGTTGAATGCTGCGGCACGACTGCTCATCGCCATGTAGGCCGCCTTAATGCGTGCCATACCCCGCCCAAGTCCCTCATCCTTAGTAGTCTTCTCCTTCTCCCCAGGGAGCCGTTTGAACCCAACCCAACCCCCCGCGGCAAGCCTGTCATCTTTCTTGAGGAGGTCGTTTATCCATCGTAGCAGCCCCTAGCTTGATTCCCACCCTTGTGCTCTTTGGCCAGGGAATAGGTACCAACAATCGGTCCAGTCATGGATACTAAGGCATCCTCGACAGATTGGACTGTCAAGGTCTGAATTGGTCATCGTCTCTGCTCTTTTCCGTCTCGATGATGTGCTTCTTCCTCCTCTTCCTCGCTGCCCGCGGCCATGCATTTCCCGAGTTCCTTGGGCTGTCGTGTTAGCCTTCCATGTCGATGCGTCTCCTAGCACCTTAATGGTGTCGGCCTCGCGCTCCGCATCCGTGGTGTGGTCATAGCCCACGCAGGTATGACCGTAGGTGGCCGTGAAGGTACCCTTCTTGATTCCTGACGGCCCGCCCGCTGGGGTCAGCCATCTTGGCCTCGTATCGAACGTCGATGGCTACCGCCTGATAGTTGAGGGCGTCGTTGAGGATTAGGGGGCGTCGATATTGTCGGAACGTGGAGGGCCAGCTAGGAAGGACATGGCACATCGATCGATTCAGGTCTTCTGCCCAATACTGGGCGTCGACGGCATCAGGGAAAGTCCTGATGGCTTTGGTCATTGAAGTTTCCCGCTGAGTGACCTAATCGTTGAGCGTGTTAATTTTAGGGGTTATTTGTACAAGTTTGTGGTCCTCGTCGCGTGCTTCCAGTCGGATACGCTTGTTATAAACCATTCCCGATCTTCGCAGCTCCTGGTACCACTTGTTCAACCAATCTCCCGTAGTGTAGCACGTCTTGTGGTACGTGGGCGAGACTGTCTTGGGGGCGAAGTCCTCTAGTTTCTGCTCTAGTTTCTTGGTCTCTCTATATGCCGTCTCTTTCAGGGAAAAGATTCCGAGATCATACTCTTATTCAATCTTTGCTTCAATCGTGAGCTCTTCAAGTCGCCGGAGTGGTACGTAATCGGAACCAGGCGTGATCGTGCCGCTCTCGGGATCGTCTGGACCTGACTGTTTACGGTACCGGCAGTCTCGGATTTAAGGATGCAAGCAACTCAATTCAATTCAACTTAATTCAACCCACATCAATTTTGTCAAGGAGCCAATAGGGTGTGTAGATTATATGTGGGGTGAGCTGAAACACAGATATTCTATTGGCTCCTTGACAATATGTTGATGTGGGTTGAATTAAGTTGAATTGAATTGAGTTGCTTGCATCCTTGCTCGGATTTCTGGAAGCTCTAGTTCGGTCAGTCAGGCCGATGTACTGCTGCAGGCGCGTACCAGCTTTTTGAACTCGTTGAGTCAGGTGCCGGAGACGGGCAGGCGATGGTCCTTTCGGCTTGGCTTTTCCGACGTGGCGATGGAATGTTTTGATGGACCGAGGGTCGTATGCGCTTCATTCCCCGGGCCGCCGAAAATCGGAGTGTGCATCGTGTTTGCGTCGGGGAAGTGATTTAACTGCACCGTTTTAAAACTTCCTCAAAGGGGCCGGCCAAGGCCAGTCTCTTGAACCTATGTTCAACCAGCGGAGAGCGACCTGCTGCCTGACGATAGTCGGAACGTGGAATTGACGATGGATAACGATATGTTTCATTCCAGCAGACACGCCGTCGTCAAGGCGAGCTAGCGAGTGCAACCCGACGCTTAGGTATATCCATAGCAGAATGGGTACTTTGAGGCTGCCCCTCATCCCAGTGAATACCCAGTCAGGCGCAGCATATGGTTTCGGCGGCAATCCGATTTGTCGTTCCGAGTAAGGTGTTTGGAGGATGATGATGGACGATACGTGTTGCCTGTGGACGTTCAAGTACTAGTTATCTTTGCTGCAAAATTCAGCTTGAAGGACTGGGAAATACCGGAAGTTCCATTACAATCTACCGTAGTTAAGACTGACAGTTTCCGAGCGTACAAAGTCTTGAAACTTTTCCAGCGGGTAAGCCATCCTTTTGTCCCTTCCTTTCAGAACACGGAGCATGCCGTGACTGTCAACTGAAATGCAAAGTCTGCCCTCACGCGGACCCGTGGCAGAGAAGTCACCTACTGCAATGGTGCGAAGAGAGCGTATACCTCGAGACCCGAAAGCCCATTCGACGAAACCGCAAAACTCTTCCTGAAGGCGGTAAACTGATGACGACAAGACACCACCAGATACTCTCTCCTTGCGTAATTGAGAGCCCCAATCCTGAACACCGTATGAAACGCCATTCGAATCCGTCTCCTCGATATTGGTGGTTGCAGTTGCGGACGCTCCCCAGCTTGGATTGATGCATTCCCAAACCCTGGAATCAAAATATGAGAAACGGAGATGGAGAAACTTGAGACAACTTTTCGAAGCAAATGGAAGGAGCATGGTTCTCTTGAGAAAACATACGTCAGTCACGATTGAATGGGATGAAATTGCACAACCAGCTCGGATGTACTATCGCTTCGGAGGATACTCACAAGACGTTTGATTTCGTGTTCCAAACCCAGGCACTGAACGTCGAGAAAGCCCAAAGGATTAGAAGAGGGACATTTCTCCAACCATAAGAAGAATTGTTTCAGAGTGGGTTTAGATAACCAACGGATGGCCCACAGTTCTTCCAAGACGCAATTCCGGAGTGTAGATCGATGAGTCAAGAGACTTGACCAAAACTCATGTTTCGGGAACCACGGGCCTGGTCCTAGCCGCAATGCTAGGTCGGTCAGTCCGCTGAAGCAGCCAAGAAAACGTACGACCACGTCTTCCAGCTCTTCCTCTTGGCCGGGAGGATTATTAAACGCATCGCTGCGGTAAATCTCAAACGCTTTGATCCTAGGTTGCACCCGTAGTCCCGCAAGAGTGGCGAAAAATCCGGGCAACCCATGGCAGTCGCGGAAGCGAAGTGAGACCAACGTGTCGAAATCAAGTCCCCGAGCTAATCCAGGCCCGATAGTGGTAGACAAAAGAAAGAGCTCTCTTAGTTCTGGAAACATCGGCATCGACGGAGTAGGTTGGATGCGAAGAAGCTTTCTCAAGAATGCAGAATCGTGGATAATCGATTCCTGTACAGGTGATGGATGTCCATCCTCATCATCATGGCATGCTCCTAGGTCTAGCTCAAGTCGCTCTAGATGTCGCCGGTTCCTTGACAAGGCAGATAATAAGGCCGGGGCGTCTTCTGAACGAGGTGCTCTCCATCGCAAGCTTTTCAGCTTCCGAAAGTTGCCCAAATCGATGGCTGATCCTTGAGTCGCCGGTATGACTGGCGTTTCATAGCAATAAGGGTTTGTGATGATACTCAAAGCGCGGAGCAATTTCTGACGTGTAGTGATGATACCCCGGGGCCCAAGAATGGCTTCTGGAATACATGTTTCCAGGTCCCAACTGTCGCATATAGTTAGAGTCGGACGATTCAAATATATGCTCGCGTTGCCATACCTGAAGGTGTCCAGACGATTATCACCGATCTTATTAACAATCAATCCGGCGGCAAACGCAAGATGCTCAAAATCACGAGAATGGTTTGAAAACCTCTCATATGGACCATAGTCGGACCTTATAGCGTCGTCGTCGGATGCGTCGAGGTCAGAGTCGGACTCAATCTCGGACCATATATCATCCTCGGTGTAGGATGCCTTATGAGGACAATCTGCCCACCACGGTTTATGAAAGTCCATTTTGAAATGGAGGTGCCTGACGTATTTCCAGGGCATTGTTGGTGGCAAGTTCTGTGGTAGATCGTGCAACGAGAATGGCCCGGTAGGTCTGACGTCAACCGAGTGCCAGAACTTTGGTAACGCGACGTCGCGTATAATTCTCGACACTTCAGTGAGTGACTTGCGGTCTTCGTCAATGGCGACCTAACCCTGTTAGCTGATCGTGCCCTTTCCGGCTTGCAGCGGGCAGACGAGGTGGTTGTCAAGTGTCAAAGGGAAATACTCAACGTATCCAATGATCATGTTCAAGATCTCAACCGGCAATTTGGAGATAATGTCCGCCATGATAGTTATGCAAACCTAGAATATCAATGCGCTTCCACTTTCCGAGGAGATAGCTACGCATCGATTGCCCTGTCAAGTTGAACAGTACTCATGCGTGGCCGTCAAGAAACAGTTCTTGTTTTTCAAAGGTAGAAAGGATAAGGAAAGAAAGAGAGTTTAAAAAAAGATTTTAAGGGGAAAAGACGAAATGGCAAAATGGCAAAATGGCAAAATGGAAAGTATGCACAGGTATCGTAAATTGCGGGAGCCAAATCCTGCCACTGTAAGGTAAGACGGTCGTTTTCCACCCTTCGTGATGGTGGGCCCGTCAACGTTAAAATGGACGCGATTGCAGGGCTAAAAACGGGCGGGGAGCTAGACACCCAATGCGGCTCGCACCACTTTGGGACCTATAAATATCTTTCCAAATGCAGTGTCCTATTACAGATCTATTGCGCAATGGACGCATGTAACTTTGGCTAGGGCTATTGACGTTCCCTGAAAGGTACCAAGAGCCAAAATGAGTTATCTTCAATACCTATTTGCATTATATGTCTTAGCATACACTCTCCATGCTAAGTACTCACACCACTACAAACTTTCATTTTTCCATCTTCGCTACAAGCGGTTTGCCCGCCTTGCCTTAGGCCCATGCCGTCTGGCTCACTAGGATGGTACCAGCAACCCATTGACTAGAATTCTCTGACGCATTACCTATTTCCCAGACCTCCTAGGTGTCCGTCACTTTCGTCCTCTGTTGCGGGCCGTATAAGGAGGGATCGGCAAGAGGGCGTTTCTGTGAATGCTGGTAAAAGCAGTAAACTCATCACGACTGAAAGCCCCAAACGTCTTAGCCGTAAATACCTCGATAAACATAACGTAAGATGGAAGATTCCCTTCGACGATTGTTTGGCACAACTGTCCCGCTTGCCGTAGGAGTGCTACCAGCGGGTCGTTTGGGTTTCTTAACCGAGTCTTAAGGATTGACATGGAGTCTACTGAGAAACGCTGGCGTTGCGGAACTGCACAGAGAAGGGAATACGGGTTGATACCATGCTGGCCGCAGATGTCACATAATTCCAGCCACAGCTTCCCTTCCTCCCGAAATCGCCTTTTTCCAATTTTCCTCCTCCGCACTTGGTTCATGTAGCACCCAACGTAGTGTGAACCCCGTGGGTCGATTTCGTAGGCTCTTGCGCCTCTCATGGCCACCTTTTCGTAAAGACGGGTCTGGCAGTATCGATAATGAAAGTCGCTAGCCGCTTTTCCCGCCTCGATGATGTTGCATAGTACTGGAATGCTTGTCTGCGACGATATTGAAGTCGAGCGGGCCGTTAACACAGCATCGCTGAGCACAAGTAACATGCTTTTCATCTCGGCACCCTCGTCAGAGATGGGTCTTGGAAACATGTCTACGTGGCGGATATGTTGGGGATGTACCCGGCTTAGCATCGCTGGGGCATTCCTACATGGCGCTTGTTGATCTATGACATACGCTTCAGTGTCGATTCTATGATTAGCAGGCACGTTGCCATGATTGACCGTTTCTAACGTCCTGTCGTCTGGGCTGCTAGGGTGGAGGAGAGGTAGATTAATACCACCACCGTCACTTAGCACGTCTGCACTTCCTGAAAGTGCCGAGTCAGGCGCAGGGCCGGGTGTCGTATCAGCAATGCCGTTGTCCAGGTCCGACCCCGGCGGTGACGCGTTGGGATCTGGATATCCATCGCCCCAGGCATCATCAAAGTGTGAGGAATGAATTTCCTGTTCCCTTTCTAGTAGATCAAGGACGCGTCTATCGGCGGCTTCGAGTGCGCGCTCATCAGGGTCTAATTTTTGGCAGCCGAGTTCAACCAGCAGCCGAGCTCGGAAGTGTGGAAGCCCCTCCTCGATAAGATCGTTGGATGCATGCGGCAAGCCGTTCGCGACTAGCCGGATACCCAGTAGCATGATTACCCCAGTATCTTCCGTATCGAAGCAACTGGGTCTGGGCCACTCTGGGAGGCTAGGTTTCTGTAGCGCCCCGCCGCTGTCGTACCAGTGAGTGCAGTCAGGATAAACAACCGCAAAGCCCCAGCTAGATGCAAACTGAACGGGGACTACCCAGCTTTTCTCGCGGTCAAGAGTATGGAAAAAGGAATCAAAATCTTCGTACGGCGTGACCGGAGCGATCGTCAACGCGGTGTTCGAGTTTCGAAGTAATCCAAGATACAAGTGGATGTCAGTAGCCGAAATCTCTCCTGTCTGTGCCAAATATCTTCTCGCCTCCGTCACTACATCGTCTGAGATATGGACTAGTTCTTGGAGCCTAGTAGCGTAGTCCCTCCACGCATCATTCTGTCGCAGAAGGTGATTGCACGCAGTCATGGTCTGGTCGAGAGGGCTCCAATTAGGCCAATATCTTCGGAGTGCCTCCACCACCTTCTGATACTTTAACAAATCTTTGGATGACAGAGGATGCGATGAGACTTCACTCAGCACATCTTCCAGAACATTCATCTTTGCTGTCTGGAGGCAAATGAGGGGGCATGTCCAACCTAAAAGCACTTACTAGGGTAGAAAATAAAGCTTTCAAAGTGGCAGATATGGCTCGTAGTTGTATGATTCGAGACCAAGCCCGTAGGCCAGTTATATCAGGCACTAAATGGACGACAGTAGCCAAAACTTGCCGTTAAATTATTGAAAATCCGGCCATGGCAGGATCCATGACCCGAGATCGCCTAAATTAGCCGGCCCGTACGTTGGCTTTTGCCGGCGGGTAGTTTGTTCATTCTTGTCTATGTTGTATAATCCTACGGCTGACACCTTTTTACAGCCCTCTTTCTATTGATGCCCCTATGAGAAGCGAATGAATGGGTTTCCTTTTGTCTAGAAAAGGAGCTCAGTGTAAACCACTTCACGTGAAACTCTTGATAAAGTAAAGACTACGGCGGCACCAGACACCGATGGCATACCTAGTCTCTGCAATACAATTGATATATTCTCTTATTTCCATATCCACGAATCGGCCTGACTGCCGTTCGTTTTGCATTTGATCGCTCGTCCCGAGTGCTTCTGCGGCCCTCGGAGATGGTTGTCTCAGTGTTATCTACCGGTAGACTGAAAGCTTCTCGTACCATCCGAATAACAGATTTCTTAATTTCTTGATATTTTACATCCGCAAGTAGCCAAAAACACTTCTTTGGCTGTCCGTTGTCCGAAGACGTGTCACCCACATCATTCTAATTTTAGCCTATAGGTAGAAACTCTAAGGACTGTAGTCTTTTACATGAGTCACGGATCATCCCTATCTTTTGTACGTCGCCTTGGCAGCATAATGCGGGAGTATCTTTGTGGATATGGAGATGGTCGAAAATGGCACCTCGTTGTTAAGGTCCCCCAAGAGCTGCGTGCATGAGTCGTCCGTTCTTTCCCATATTGTGCGAGATGCTAGATCTAGTGGTCTCAATTCCGCTTTGGCAGTACATGGCCCATTCATCGTGCAAAGGACAAACACGGGCAAGTTATAGCCGTTGAACCGTAGTTTCGTGCCAAGCAGCTTAAGCTTGCCTCCGGGCGGCAATCTGCCGTGGCACACATACTCGCAGTGGACAGCATGAACGTAAATACTTTCTGACCTGACTGAAAAAGTGAACATTGACCCGCAGGATCCCATCTCTCGTGAATTAGGCCGCTTTCACTGCCGAGACGTTTCGGGCGCAGGGCCTTGCCTCCATTATTGTCCGATACCTGACCCCGTCGTACTAGTTAGTAAGTGTGTCGCATATTGTCAAGCTCTGGAGGATCTCACACCCATCGTGAATAGCTTCACGGTCAGCGTGAACGCTAGCTTGCCCCACTACTGCAGCTGCCTAAACAGGCCATACTTTCATTTGTGTATAAAAGAGCTGAACAGTCTCCTCTGGAGACGTTCTTGCTCCTCAGATAATTCTCATCAATTGACTGATGCCACCAGTGATCCCTGTGGAGCCAGTTGTCTGACAAAGTGTCTACCAATAAGAGGTCAAGTGGTTGGCCCGTTAGTGGCTTCGGAATTCCATCGGCATTCATGGTGGCTGAAACTGGATGTTAAGATTAAAGACGGAATTGTCTGGACGCATTTACTCCGTACCTTGCTCGCTAAATTAAGCAGAAGGCTCGGCTTTAAAAACGAAGTACTCCGTCTGTCAGTCTCACCTCCGCCAAAGTACCTTCTCGCGCTTCAAGGATACCACCATGGCTCGTCGTAAGTCCTACCTCAATTTCGATCAATAGCTGGTGAGTCACACTGACAGGCGGCCAATGAAGAGATGAGCATACATTCGACATTCATTGTATGGCGACTACTACGACTTTTTGACACCTTCGCCATTTTCTCAGGATGGCTAGGAACCATCTCGCTTGGGCTCATGGTGTTCGAAGTATCCAAACCCGATAACTTAGGAAGTCAATTCGACATAGCAACCGTCTTGTTGACGCTTGCTACTATCGCCGCAATCGCCAACATTGCGGTTATTACCATGCTCAAGTTTGCGTTTGAAAATCATGGTTTCCAGCCTAAAAGAATCGACTTCCTATTTCTTTTGTCTCCGTTGGTCCTTCTGGATTTAATCATTGTCAGTGTTCTAACCGGCCTTTTTCTCTTGTTCAATTCCATTCTACCCAGCTGGTTTGGTGCCATTGCCGGTGCTCAACTCGTGTTTTTCTTAGTCTTCATGTTGACCGTGTCCGTACTGGTATGGAAAAGAGTCAGAGTACCTAATGAAACAGATGATGGGAAAACAAGTCAGGATTAGTATGGTTATTCAAAGCCCGTGTTTCCCATGCGATATCCTGCACACGATACCTAGTCAACCGTTGTGAAGAGGTACCTTGGGAAGATCTTAGTTCATTTAGTTACCAAAAATTAGAAAAATCGTAGCATAATAAGCCGAATCATGTTATGCCTGCGCCAAAGTTCCCATAGAGGAGATTCATGCTGGAAACATTGCCCCAACAAGGCTACCATAACCCGATCGTAGTGATATCAGCACATGAATTCCAAACATCTAAAACTTCGTGTAACCAATCCCATCTACTTGGGCCCCAGCTTGATGCACCATCTAGACCAGAACCATCATGCTATGCTTCTAAAGGCCACTATTCAGATATTGTTCCTCCATGGCGAGTCATTGAATCGGTCGTGATTGTTGTGCTATCTCTGACAGGTCTCATTCCTCGCACGGTCGAGGCTCGCCGCTCACCCTATTGTATTGCAGACGTGAAGCTAGTGTCCCGAACCAATGTACAACTTCAATCGAGATCCAGAGTGTCCATGTTCTATGTTTACCACAACTGGAAACGTTTGGTCAATCCTCGGGATCCAGCATAGTCTCAGCAGGCCGCCGAAGTGGCGATATTTAGAGGTCGAGTCATGTACAATGTGAAGCTCATTCAGGCTACAGTATCCCGTTTTAGACGACAGTTAGGTAACACACCGCTGTTACCCGCCATCCAGCCATAGACCGCTAATCATATTTTCTGAGTTATGGCGTATGGCATTCATGAGACCAAAATTTACCTAGTTTAAGTATTATAAACAGCCAGGCCTGCTGATAGAAAGAAACTTGGCTTGTTTACACGATCTTGACGCACGTCGTCCATAGGCGCGTAAGCCCTCGGGAAGTAGCGACACTAGAACTAAATCAGCCACCACAAAACGAATGCACATGATGCTGATACACAACGCTATGCTTTTTCACACCTAAACGTCTGATATCGCCCTCTTTCCGCTCATGCTCGTATTTGGAGTGTGTATAACATCGACCCTGTTACCCAATAAACCAAAGTGGTGCGCTTCGGTGAGGGTCCCTTCTTTGCCATGCGGAACGAAAGCATTCACGTCCGTTTTGGTCCGGCCGATCTATCAGCTCTCAGGGCAATACGCCAATAATGAAACTCAGAAGAATGTAAAATATCGTGTATACACTCAGCGGGAGAAAATGGCCCTGGCCACCAAAGCCTAGGTATGAGCTAATGTGTGCATGCATCTAAGTTGGCCTCTCCACCCAAACGGGATCTGTAGAAATAGGTCTCTAGAAAATACCGAGGCCAGTTTAGGATCTAAAATAAAACAAAAGTAACGTAAAACTCGAATTGGCCTTGGTCAAAGCCAATACAGGATTTCTCAGAATCAATGTCACTCGTAACATATAAAGGTGAGGAAACGTTCATCCGTCGAATAATACTCTGGACCTTGCTCAACATCTATACTCATATACCAGCCCTACATCTCCAGGGTTACACATCAGCGGCGGCACTGCCGTACATGAATACCCATATCCGTAATATGAAGTTAATTGCGCCTTTATGTAGCATGCTACTTGCGGCAAACACTGCTGCTTTTCCAATAAACATGCGTGAACGAAACCTACAAGCGAGTCAACGCAACGGCACGGAGAGAGCAATCATGTTTATGCACGAGACCCAATTCCAAAAAAACATTGCGCAGAGATCTTTGAGAGCATTTCCTGTATACTAAGCGACTATGAACACTGACCAATTCTCCGGACAAATACATTCGGCTGCTATATTTTAACGCTGGCCCTTCGTCAGCGAAGAAATCTCTTCAGATGGATTATCATACGGGCTGACGAAGAGCCGAAAGGCTCGTCAGAGTAATCAGATCCGCTGTTGGCATGTCTTCACATCGATGTGGGAAAGCAAATCATAACAAAGGGCCAACCTAACTTCTAGTCAATTGGCATCTATTCATTATCTTCTCTTCCCTCTCTCTAGAAAGAGAGAAGGCTACGGAAGACCCCTTATAACCTCCCTAACCAACTGATCACATGATCGGGCACGTGGTCGGTCCGTTGCTAAGCCGGGCCCGGGTCGGGCTCTCCCTTGGGCAACGGCTGCCACACATCGAGAGGAACCAACATCCGCAGAATTTAATGTGGATCATTCAGTTTTTTCTTAAGATCGTTCATCCCAAGTAGACCGTGCTGTACCTAGAAACTTCCTGATATGGTAGGTGCCGGTAACTAAACGTCATGCTTAGCAACGGACTGGCCATGTGCCCGATCATGTCATCAAGTGGTTAGGGAGGTCATAAGGGGCCTTCCGTAGCCTTCTCTCTTTCTGTTTCTTAGAGAGAGATATGAATATGCCAATTGACTAGAAGTTAGGTTGGCCCTTTGTTATGATTTGCTTTCCCACATCGATGTGAAGACATACCAACATAATAAATAAACCACTGATACTATCCTAGCACTATTCCACCAACCCCCCATGACTGCTCCTCCAAGGATCGGCATGTCACAGTTCCTACTTCACGCT